>JAOXJM010000002.1:31885233-31902099 GCA_026413425.1 Tringa solitaria
TGTGCACGGTGATATTGGTAAACAAGGCTATTAAAGCAAAACTCAAACTGCCTGTTGATTCATTTATTTTTTCCGTTCTCTGCAAAAACACTTGTCAATGCTTTTCGTGTTTGAACCAAGTTTATTGTAGTCATAACTATAGAAGCCGCCAGAAATCATATATGTTAAAATCTATTTATAACACTGCACAGTCTTACTTTACTAGTGCCTCAAGAAAAGCAGGTAAGAACTACTGCCCACCACATTGATAATTTGCCAGATTTGCTGTCTATCAAACACTCTCAAGGCAGCAGGTTACCTCAGCACACTCCCGGGGCTGGAAATAGTCCCAAACATCTTCTTTCCACAGCCTACACTATTTCTCAGAACTTTCTAACCCCACGCAAGACCACCACACTCAGAAGATGCTGTGGGATGAGGCAGGAACAGAACAAGACCAAGGTATTTCTTCAGCAGGTCAGCACAGCAGCCCTTTGTACACTGCACCTTCAGGGAAGAAACAGGCAAAGCCAAACCTCAAGTCTTCTCCACTTTGGAAGAAACAAAACAGCAAAGTCACAGCACCCAGCTACTGTTTAATTTCAAGCACATAGCTTTCCTGTGGCCACTGACAGTCCTGTAGAGAAACTCTGACTTTGAATAACTCCAGGCTTTGCAAAACCTGGAATTGACTATTTCATATTAAAATAAACATAATTGCTCTGCAAAATGTGGCACGAGCCACCCGAAGCTTCAAGAGACCAAGGCAGTGGATCCTTTTCTAAGCACAAAAACCAAACTCTAAGTTAATGAATAGGAAGAAAGAGTTAATAATTTACTCACTCCCATTTCTCCACATTTGATAAATTACATACAAGCACTTGTGCAGATAAACTTCCAAGAAATAGGAGTAGAAATACAATACTAAGAACATATAATAAGTATAAATATCTGAGTAAAATATTTTTTTAGGGAAAGAATAACAGTCTGTGTTGCATCCTTGACTAAACACTATACAAGCCTGTACGAAATTAGAAGCATAACTAAACACAAGTCTGAAGTTCAGCCAAGAGAGATACACAGTCGCAAGTACTGCAAGTCCACCAGGGACTTGACAGGTAACAGGGAAGCATGAACAATGGTGGGAAGCACTATGCTGCATCCCAGGAGAGAGCCGCAGCATCCTGCAGCACAGGAAACCCAGTCCTCTCCTCTGCCTGCTTCCTATTCCAGACTACAGCTTATTCAGCACTGCAGAAACATAGTGAGGCCCTTATTTGTTGCTTTCTTTCTTAAAAGCCATCTTTCTTCCTACAGCCACTGACTGTGACATGACAAGGATGAGAACAGCTCCTTCAGGAACAGGGAGCATCCTGCAGCATACTGAAGGACACACACCCCAGCCCTACTCCTTCTTTCCAAAGGAGAAGCGAGCAGCTGAAACCCATCTGACCACAGCCTAAGGAACTCTCTAGTTCTCCAGTTTGCTCTATGTTATTACTGTGTCGAATAAGAGCCACAGACTAACTATGATAAAATCCTAACTCAAATCTTTTCCACCAGCTCTTAAATTAAACGAGAAAGGCTGTTCCCCCCTCATTTTGAGCAAGTGTTAAAACTTATTGGGGTATTAGGGCATGTGCTGATTCTCCTGTACCACTTATATGAACATATTTACAAAATAAAATGCTACTTCAGTTAGGGACAGGAGCACTGAGCTCTAAATTGGTAACAAAGGTGATATTCCAGAAAAATTAAAAGCTTCATTACTATTGAAAGAAAGAAACCCCAGTAACATGGATGACAGCAGTGAAATACCTATACACACAGCTGGTATCCATTTGGTCATTCCCAGAGGCGGAGATTAGGGAAGGTCAGATGTGCAAAGATAGGTGGCCACAGCCAAAAAGCACAGCCAAGCTGACAGAGTTTTCTAGGTGAAGAATTAGCTGAGGTCTCATTTCTTCTCGAGTCTGCTTACAGCCTTCTCCTGGAGATGAACAGGACCAAGGGGTTCCCAGATCTAGTGCCATTCATTTTCACAGGCTGTTTTTCCATCTTTTAGTTGACGTCTTTGCTAGAGCAACCTATTGAGCTCTGTAACATTGCTACACAAAGCAGCCATGTCACTGTTTCCGGGGGATTTTGTATTTTTTGATATATATTTCCAACATGTTTGCTCTTGGTTCATCACTCAGAGGAGAAGGGCTTTCTCAAAACTTGGCTTACATGGGTAGTATGAAAAGGACCCAGAGGAGTAGACAACTGTCCTTCTACATCTACTTATTTCAACAAGGAAATGAAAGGCACACCAGGAGAAGGTCAGACTCTTTCACTGTGAAAAGACCTACCAGGCCCACTAAGACGTTCTCCTGAAGGGATAAGGTTTCATCAAATTGAGCTGATGTCAGGAAACGGGCACAAAAGACCCAAAAGCACAGGAGCCTTCCACATCCAAAGTCACTTGACACAGGGCAAGGGAGTGAACTTAAAGGCAGTGTCATTCTCTGCTAACTCCTCCAGCAGAGCCCCTACATCCCAACTACAGAAGACAAATTAAAAGCTTTCCCAGCCAAGTCAAGCCCCTAAATGCACTGCCACACAGATCCACACAATTCTCTTTCATGTCACACACCTGATGTGTTGCTGCCTGGGAATTACCCTACCTCTGGAACTCAAATCCTATTTTGGGCTCCAAGAACACCAATTCAAGAAATCTATGTCCATAAATTTTGGAGCTTTCAGAGAAACCAACCACTAAAGTTCTTTTCCCAGCTTAGCTACAAACTATAATCTGAAATAAGTGTTCCTATCTTTCTGGGAACACTTCCAAGGATAAAGCAAACTATAAAAGCTCATGCAAAGTTTGCACGTTAGTGCGTGGAGCTTCAAGGCTGCATTGTAAGTAGTTCAGACTTTGGGGTTTTTCTTTTACTTCATCAGGTATATGGCTTCCCAAGACACAGCAGTATAAAGGGGAACAGCAGCTCTCATAGGCATCCTTATGCTAGTTCTAAAGTAGCTACTATACATCCAGTTAGAAGCATAGCCTCAACACGACAAAAATCACTCTGGATTATAGGATTTATAGGATATATAGATCTAGGAACCCCACAATCTCTAGTGGAGCTAGCAAATAGAGTTGACTCGCACGTCTCACATACGTGGCGGTCATAGATATATGTTGCAGAGAAGACAGACACAGCACCCTCGAGAAAATTCAGCACCAGAAAGCTAAGCGCATTTGCTAATGAAATGGGTGAGCAAATCCTAGCTGCTTCTTTTTCTGCTGTTCTAGATGCTTGGAATTTGGATACTTGCACTATTTCTGCTCAGTGCAGCAGAAGGTAAGCACATGGGGTCAATGTTTATGCTGCTATATTTTGCGAGATATTATTCTACACTATGGTGCCTTGAAACTTACTAATTGAGGTTACGTGGCTCACTTTCTCTATGCAAGAATGGTGAGATGGGTGTGCAAATGCATGTTGTCTTTCCTCTTTTCCACTCTGGAAATCCCACCCTAGGAGCATGCAAGAAGCACTGGTGTTTTCTATCTATCTCAGACCAAAGCTGTTGCTCTACCAAACCTAGGAAATTATTTGTTGTATTTTCTTTAGTGATGGAAATGGGAAAAAAACTGGGTATGTCGGGAGAGGCAGTCTAATGAGAGTACAGCTTTATATTTAGCAGAAGCAACTGGCTTGTATATTATAAGGCTTCTCATGTACAGTGTAGTCAGCTGTTCAGCATGGTTATTATTGCAATATCTTGGCCTGATATTAGGAGAAACTCATCAGCTGTCTTTGCTGAAGGCAAAACACAGAGTGGAAAAGATACCCAAGGTATGATACAGGACACTCATGGAGCAACTCCACTGAATTCTTTGTTGATGAGCAATAGGGGGGCTTCTTTCCTTGGAGCAAACCATAGCCTTTGAAGATCTGAGAGGGGGAAACTGACAGTCTTTGCTTTCTGTAAACCATAGGATTTCTCAAGAGATCAAGCACCACCAAAGAAGAGATGCTTTGAGTTATGACTAGCCTGCTCCACTCCTTTGCTCATTCACATATTGTTGATGCCATCTGCTACAGGTGAAGAAGTTTGCTATGATAGGCTCGGGTGTTTCTCAGATGACATACCATGGTCTGGGACTACAGAAAGACCAATCCATAAGTTACCCTGGGATCCAAAGAAGATAGATATTCACTTCCTCCTGTACACAAGAGAAAATCTTGATGACTTTCAAGTAAGAACTACTACAATTTAAACATAAGTAAATCACATGCAAAAAGAGTAAATAAATGCAGACTTCAGCTGTGTTCCTGGAAAGTGTTAGAAATGGCCAAATCTCCTTGTCTTTCAAGAGACGACCTCTTCCAGTTCCTTGGCAGGGTCTCTGGGGCAGAATTCTCATCCTCATCCAGCCCTCACAAAGCAGTGCTCCCCCATGTTTTCTGCATGGTCACTGAAAAGTACTGGAAAACTGTGCATTTTTGAAGTTATTGGGTAAATTTTTTTTCCACAGATAAGATGAAAAAACATTAAAAGTAGTCTTGGCTGCTCTAAGATATGTGTCAAAGCTTGCTTTGAATGGAGATACAGACCTTAAGCCATAGCCACGCAAACACAGATGAGCTTCCATTGCATAACTTTTAAATGCTTGTAGAGATAAGCACAGTTCGGGTCTTTGTAATTTTGATAAACTTTTTACAGATAGCAGATTTGAATGTTTATTAATTTATATCTGCAACAGGAGATCTCTGCAGTTGATATCTCAACAATTGAATACTCAAATTTCAATGAAAGTCGGCGAACCAGATTTATCATACATGGATTCATAGATAATGGAGAAGAAAACTGGCTGTCAGACATGTGCAAGGTATGTACCACATGGAAATTCCTGACCCTGTGAATTCCTTAGTTTGCATTTATAAACACGTTCCTATAAACTGTCCTTTTTCTCTATTTCTAACCAATTTCTCTCATGGCACTTGTAGTAATAAGAAGGGGGAAAAAAGGCCACTCATTCTCAAATTGTTAGCAGCATCAATACGTTGCTCTGCACCTTGATGAAAAGCAGGAGGTAAAATGCATCCAATTCTTCTCTTTAGTCTAGTAAGTGACAACAGGAATTGTCTCAATAAGTGCCCTTTTTCCTGATAAAGGGAACACAAACTCTGGAGCAAGAGACTGCTTAGGAACAAGGGTGATTCCAGAAAAAACTGCAGACTTGTAACTGTCGCATCATATTTCTCAAGAGACAGGTTTCTAGATGTGGGAAGTCCACCACAGAGGTATGGGCTGCCATATGGGTGTAGGAGGCTGAGGACATGGGCTGACCGTTAACAGAAGCAATAAACCTGTAGAGACGCACAGCCAGAAGGGACCTCAGGGGGATCATTTTGAACAATGCTCTCAATCTAGGACTAGCTATGAACAGCGAATGAAGTACTCTGCTTTACTGATTTTTGTGCTAATTCTCCAATTTTTCAAGTTTTTTCTTAATCCTATCCCCATACACAGTTGCAATTCCACCTTCTCAATTTCTGTAAACATGCTTTTTGTTGTGGCTGCAGCTAACGAAAGCTACTAGTCATACAGCACATAGAGCAGAAAAACAGTGGATGGCACAGGACAGTCTTAGGATATGGTTTTTCAACAAACTGTTCACACAACTACACTTCTGTATAAATTCTATAATCTTATTTTACTTGAGAACACTATGAGAAACAACGTGAAAGTCCAATAAAATCAGGGTATTTCACATTTATTGCATCCCTGTTACCTGTTTCTCTTTGATACTGGGTCAAAAGAAAGTAATTTAAAATTTTTGACAGTTTCTCATTAGAAATAAAATCTATGTTTATTACCACTTTATGAACATTGAACAAATCATTAACTAACAAATCCAATAATCATTCCTCAAAGTATCAGAAGCAGAATGATGTTTTTATAATTGTTGGTCTCCTATCCTCCACTCTCATAAAATAGAGACTTATTTTTTTCTAGGATCTCATAATCAACAAGATAGCTCACATTTTACTTCAGATAGTACCTTAAATCCTTTTGATTAATTTTCATCAGGATGTAGAGACATCAGATAAATCTTTAAGTTCTTTCTCTATTATGTTTTATCACAGTACAGCAATTTATTTAAAAACCAAAATTTTTCTCAGTGAATCTTTTCAGTAAAGAGCGGAGCAAGCAAGACTGCAAATACATCAGCCCTCCTACGTGGATCTCTCATTTACTCTCCTCCTCATTAAGTAATAATCTTTTCTGCACACTTATTTTTACCGCTTCTAATGCAGTCACAGATATTTCTGTTGCCTTTTCTGTCCTTCGCCAGTTGTAACTTGCTTTC
This sequence comes from Tringa solitaria, assembly GCA_026413425.1. Classification (NCBI taxonomy): domain Eukaryota; kingdom Metazoa; phylum Chordata; class Aves; order Charadriiformes; family Scolopacidae; genus Tringa; species Tringa solitaria. The sequence goes on from JAOXJM010000002.1 coordinate 31,891,580, forward strand.
TATTACAGCAGTACTTTTAAATCAAAGTGAATCAGGACACGAGTAGCGCTCTTATTTAGCGTTGCGTACAAAGTTTGAATGAAATCAAAAATTAGAAGTATCAGTATTTACATTGTTTTTCCTTCTGCAAAAAAATGTTGCTATGGGTGTTTGAAATGATGGTGTGGCCATTACTACAGCACACCACCCTATTTCAGTATTGCATGAGCACACATAGGCCTGTGTGCAGGCACGACCACAAATACATGCTGAGGTTTTGGTTCTTAAAATGTTCTCATACAAATTGACGGAACATCTGTGAGTCGAGCTGCACTAAGCAACACAAATCAATTCCAGAATGTATTTACTGGTTTTACTTTTGTTTTCCCAAACAGAGGATGCTCACTGTGGAAGATGTGAACTGCATCTGCGTAAACTGGAAGAGAGGCGCGAGATGTCAGTACACCCAGGCATCAAACAACATCCGCGTTGTAGGCGCTGAAATAGCTTATTTCGTAAATGTTCTTATGGTAAGAATCTTCTGGTTATAAAGCTGTAGTCATAGCGCTGATTTGAAAGAAATATGATTCAGGAAATACGATTCAGGAACTTTCATGAACGTGAATGTGACTGGCAGAAAACATTTTCTTCTACTCGGTGATCATTTTAGAAGCTGTGCTGAAATCAGACTTTTTGCGAACTACATCATAAGAACAGGATTAGCCAGTTTAGGGATAGGAAGTTCTACAAGACATCCCCATAGAAGAGCCAAACAGTCATTCCAGATATGTTAAGAGATGTATAGTGTTGTGTAGTTTTAAATATGCAGAGCTAACAGACATAGTAAACTGTTTTGGGGAAAAAAAAAATAAAATCTATGTACTGCACATGAGTACCTAAACTTGCAAATCCTACGGTGATAGTGAAATCCATCCAATAGGACTTCCTGAGTCAGTAGTCAAACTAAAAATAGTTTTTCGTCCCCTTTTTACTCTTTCCTGTTGCTGATGAAAACAGATGTAGCAACATTTTATATTGCTATTTTCTCAGGAAGAATACAGCTACTCTCCAGCTGATGTCCACATAATTGGCCACAGCCTCGGAGCGCATGCGGCCGGCGAGGCTGGCAAGAGGCGGCCAGGAATTGGGAGAATAACTGGTAAGTCAGTGACTTCAGTCACAGCTCATGCCAGAGACACCACTGCCTAACGAGGTTATGCTGTTCATTTTCTCTCTCTCTTCACTAAACCATATCTCTAAGCACTGTATCTACCCATCTTTTACATACCTCCAGGGATGATGACTCAACCACTGCCCTGGGCAGCCTGTTCCAATGCTTAATAACTGCAGATGCCATTTTCAGTATTTTAAAACATCCAGTACTCTCCCAGAAAATATAGCTGTAAAGAGGTATTTATCAGCTACACTTGCGGCCAAGCCACTCCTTTTTCAATACACAGGTAACTCACCCTGCAGCCTGCGTCTTTAGCAATTTTTTTATGTGCTCAGCACTTCAAGAGTTTAAAGTTATGGGCTTGTTCTCCTTACTCGTCACACAGGCAGCGCCAAGGGCAGTGTGCATTAAGCACAGCGACCTTTCATACACAAAAGACAATTCTGGATATTATTAACACAGCCCTTTTCAGTTGCTACTTTTCCTCAGGGATTTCAGGCTTAGTGAACCTTGGACTAATAGTCTACAAAATTCAGTCTAAGAGCAAAACCAAACCTGCTCCCCAAGGACAACAAGAGATGCAAGCATAAGATAGTAAATGTTGTGCAATTTGGAAGACTTCACAAGCTCCCAAAATTGCTGCAACAATTTGGGAAATAACTGATTTCTGTTTTCTGCTGGGATCATAAAAAGCAAAGAGCTTCACTTCTAAACAAGATGCTTTTCCAAAAGCTGTCTGGAGCCAAAAGTAGCCAGGTTGGTTTGAACACTTCCAGGCACATGGGGTGTTATCAGCATTAATTTCTGAGTATGCTCAACTATACAGATGAGTTATAGGGGACACAGACACAGCAACCTCAATTTGAGCAACATTATTAAAGGGAAGTTCAATTAAAAAAATAAAAAGGTATATCAAGGCTTCAGGATTCAATATTAATGTGAAGCAGTAAAATTCAATAGGCTTCATACAGGTAACCTTTTCTCCTACCTGGCAGAAAAGCCACTTGGTAAGTGAAAGCAGACATCACCACTTTATTAATGACTAGTCTACTTAGGTATAAGGCAACTACATACGTGATATTTATTTTATACCATCATAGTGTTATGTAAAATGATACACCTATATCTCTTTTTCTATACATAACACCAGTTTTTTTCTTTCAGGACTAGACCCTGCTCAACCTTATTTTCAAGGCACTCCCATTGAAGTCAGACTGGATAAATCTGATGCAGAGTTTGTCGATGTTATCCACACAGATTCAGCTCCCACCATCCCCTATTTAGGTGAGTATTCAGCTCTACTGTCTTAATACCAAGATATTTATGCCCTGTGGCACTTGAGCATCTTAATTGTTCATCAAGACTCAGTTTTGGTGCACAGACACAGAACAAATACACCACGCCGATCGCTTATGTCCTAAAATACCAAGCACAGACAAACTTCAAGACAAAAGCTATAAGTATGAGAAAAAAAGTTAATTTAAAGCATGCTTACCTCTGCTTTAAATGCTTCAGGTTTTGGGATGGGCCCAGCTATAGGACATCTTGACTTTTACCCCAATGGAGGAAAGCAAATGCCAGGGTGTGGGAAGAACCCTGTTTCACAGATCGTGGATCTCGATGGCATCTGGGAAGGTAAGTGTGTTGATTACATTACAAATTCAGGGGAAGGCCACCCTCACGGTGTAACCACTTAACTCCTCTTGATTCAGGTGTTCTGTGTTAGCTTTTGGTGCCTCCACCTGCAATGGCAGCTGCAGAGTGCAGTGAAACTGCTAATAAGCTCAAACACGCCATTTTTCAGAGCTTATTCAAAAAATAAACAAGACAAAGGGTTTCCCTCTGGAAAAGATGCCTCCTCTAAAGTATCTAATAGCAGAACCAAAACTTATTTAAATTGTGCTAAAACCATTGAAGGATCTGTAACAAGGGATTTCACTTTGTTTCTATTGTGTTGCCCAGAAACAGCAGTGGGTGTAGGGCAATGATGCTCACAGTTACTTCTGTTAGGGGATCTTCAGCTGCAATTCTTCTGAGATAAAAAAAAATAATAAATTAATTGCTCTAATTACCTCTTACAAATCTGGTTTGCATTAAAGCAATATTATTGTGTCTATTTTTAGTTAGCTAAATAAAAGATTGGCATGTAGCTGCTCAAATACACTTTGCTGTTTTGCATGATTCTAATAAAAGCTCTAAATATTAGAAAGATTGTGTCTTTCTAAAGTTAAGTTGCATATAACATTTAAAAAAAAAATGAAGATTTCCACTGTAGAGATTTTTCAGTATGGGATCTAATTTCTTTCTTACATTACTGCAAACACTTTACACTCTAGGAATTCATGAACTTGTGATAGCCAGCTTTTTTCTCCAGGTTTTATTCAATAAAGCTAGAGGCATTACTTTTTTTACATTTTTTTTCCCCCCATAAACTTGTTATCAATAATGGAGAATTAAAGCACAAAGAAACAACTGTGTTGTATATGATCTTCTTTTTAACTTAAAGTCAAGAAAATAAGGGCAACACAAAGGAAAATAATATATTCATTATTTTAATTTAAAGAGTCCCTTCCTTAAGCACCCCCCAAATAATAATAATTTTGTTTTGAAGTCCTCAGCTGGAGCAAATCACCATTGCCCTAGGAAGTTTACGGTTAAATACTTTTCATTCGGTTTTCTTTTGTTATGGTAATGCAACTGTTGCCTACAAAAGCTCTGCTTCACGCAGTTCTCGTTTCTATTGTGAAACTCGGTCAGATTAGTTGAATAAGTGTTTGTGAGGGGGGGACAGGGCAGGGGCTGGGCTGAGCTGCACAGTCGACCTCCACAAAGTATTTCAAGTTTGCATTTTATACCTGTTGAGTCAGTGACACTTCTAAGAGCATCGATTCATCGCAAAAGCCAGCTTCAAATCTCACATTTGATACACCAAGAGTTGTGATGAGGCTTTTGAGGAATGATGCATCCCCATGATGTGGCAAGGGCTGGGCCAGTATCTTTGCTCAAATAGTGACAGAAAGGAAGAACTAACCTGGGAGCATCTTTTCACAGGAACTCGTGACTTCGTGGCTTGCAATCATTTGCGGAGTTACAAGTATTACTCTGACAGTATTATCCACCCTGATGGATTTCTAGGCTATTCTTGTGCTTCGTATGATGTTTTTGAAAAAGTAAGTATTTCTCAGAGCCTCAGGATGGACTAGGTAGTGGCTCTTCATTCATATTGTTTATGCTGCCTTACACTCAATAAGTGCACGAGTAAGAGAAGAGTCAGCCATCCTAAAGTATTTTAGCTCGTGCAGCTGACATGGGTCAAAGTAGGAAAAGGCAACAACAAAACAGGGACATCCCTGGTCCTGTGCTGTTGTGATGGCTGTGAGGTACTACTGGAGCTGGCGTGGCTTCCCCAGGGCTGCTCCACTGCATCATGCTGGGGAAGGGGTGAGGAGGAGAGCCTGCCCCCATAAACACCAGATGTATTTATCAAACAGCAATGAGTGGAATCCCTGACTGTAGCAGGTGAGCTTTCACACATAGCTTAAACATCTTCTTTTCAAAACAACAAGAAGTGAAATAATATGTAATAGCCTGATGGGGTGAGTCCATGGTTACAGTATTTTGGTGACTTAAGATGTCCCCAGGGACGAAGCACAATGGCTTAGGACTAGGTCAGGAAGCCCTTCCCTGTCCCAGACTGGGAGACAGGGAACTACAGCCTAAGAGTATCAGGGAGGTAACAGGTTTGTCATATCTTACTGGGACCACAGACAGAGGTATCAACCACTACTTAGACTGACCTTTATACATTATGGGCAGCTGCTAGAGACCACACTTCCCAAATGACTTTGGGAGAAGGCGACTACATGCTTCTGTCATTGCAGTAGGAAGTTGTTTTCATGACAAAAATGAGCTTTGCTTTCAAGATAAAGCCTTTCTTGACCCAACTGAAGGCATAAGGTGACATAATTCTTTTTCATCAGTTGCTGGGAAGGACACCTCTTCCTCCCTGCTCCACTTCAAGACTACTCAAGGATGTCACTGATGTGGCTGGATTGAGCTAAATAACTCGAGAAAAAACATAGAGCCCTGAAAAATCAAATCCTTTGAGGAAGCTGGCTAGTTTATATGATCTTTCCCAAGTCAGAGAAAGTGTTACTTGAAATTTGTTCTTGCTGTGATACAGGCCAGTTGGGTGGGTATGTTAAAAATAAACTCCATTACTCTTTTTTTCTCTTTTTTTTTTTTTCCCCTTGGCTGACTGGATAATTGTATTAATAGATATATTTGTTTTCACTAGGGAAGCTGTTTTCCATGCCCAAAAGAGGGATGCCCAAATATGGGTCACTTTGCAGATAAGTTCAAAGGGAAAACAAAAGATGATTTCACGAAACTTTACCTGAACACTGCAGAGGCCAAGGATTTTGCTCGTGAGTTTCAGTTGCTTCCATTGCTACCTACTGCTTGGAAACAAACTATTTCATTCTCCTGTTTCACAATTCCTTTTAACAGAGGAGCAGATCTCATAGCAGTGCAGGCTCTTCAGCCCTTCATGCCTTTTCCTCTTTTGCTCCAATACTAGTGCCCGGTTTTGGGCCCTCCACTACAAGAAAGATGTTAACAAACTATAGAGTCCAGTGGCAGTCACTGAGATGTTTAGTGGGCTGCACTACAAGGTGCAAGGAGAGAGGAGGACAAGTAATGCACACAAGTTGGAGCAAGGGAATTTCTTATAAAATAGTATGAAAATTACTACCACAACGACAGCGGTTAAATGCAGGAAGAGGGGCCCAGAGGAGCTGGGAAATCTTCATCTTTGGAGATGTTCAAACCCCCATTTGACAAAGCCCAGGAGCAAGCCGATCAAAGCTGGTCCTGCATTGAGAAGTGGATGGACCAGAGGACCTCTTTACAACCTAGCATACCCTAAATGTCAGCTCTCAAAAGATGGTTTTTCATTTGCATTTGTGAACAAGAATCAGAGAGAGAAGAGCTGCTTTCACAAATTGTGTGCTAAAAGAAAGTTCCCACCCACAAAAATTACTTTCCTTGAGCTTCCGAATTCTTTTACACTCCTTTTTCACTGCTGATATTCTGGTATGTATCAGTATTTATTCCTAACACCTTCTTCTTTCCAACTTCACTGTACACGAATAGCTTTGTGGTCAAAATCCTGAGATCTGTATTGGGTTCTTCTTTTTCTCCCAGAAAGTAACACAAATGTCTCAGGTTGATCTCATTAAGACATAATGACAGACATAATCACTCACTGATGCTTTGTATTTGTTTTGCCTGGTTTATAACCCAAGGATAAGCAGGGAGCACCAAGATTCAGGTGTGAGAGAGCATTGTGTTAACCCCTTTCAGTCCAGACACTTTGTGATATAGCTGAAAGTGAAAGGCAGTGATAATTTTCTTTTGCTTTCAAATACACTGTAAAGATAAAAACATGACCATATTTTGGTGACTATTTCTTCCTGCATACAGTCTAACTTACTGTATTTCTTCCGTGTAGTTTGGAGGTACAAAGTAACTGTGACCCTCTCTGGCAAGAGTAAAGTTAAAGGATATGTAAATGTTGCCCTGTACGGAAGTGGTGGGAACACAAGGCAGCATCAGGTCATCCAGTAAGTTCAAAATCCAATAGAAAAGAGACTTCAATTCTAGAATGTTTAATTAATATTTTCAGTTTATGTTTCTGTTTAAATTGGTCCTATTTTACAGATCACAATCCACCCCCAGATAAAGATCCCTGAAGTAAATGCAGTGACAATTCACTCACTCTGGATTTGAAGGCAGAAGTTTAGAATGCATGATTTTAAAATGTTAAAATTTGGTGTTACTTGTTTGCTGAACCACCAAGGTCTTGCTGGATACCAGAACGAAGTTCTACACTAGCAAAATTCTGATCTTTTTGTCTTTCACAGGCTTGCAAAATATTGCTGTTAAAGCTACCTCATGATTTACTACTACTTTTTGTGGCTCATAACTTCGCCTGTTTACACTGTGGTTTTGTTTATTTGCAGTTTTCTTGTTCGTTTCTAAAAATCTGAAATGATCAAAACCAGGGAGAAGGCATTTTGATGGGAGTTTTGGGGTTTATTTTTTGGTTTTGTTTTTTGTTTATTGACAGTGATGTCACTTCAACTTTTCCAAGAAGGACTTCACATCTAAATACTTGGCAGCAGGTGTTTGCCATGAGATGATTTCCATTTGCAGGCATCCATGCATCCACCTGAGTTCAGTCTGCCAGCAGTGATTGCGCTCCAGCTGATACTTGCAGGGACTATGTCATTTCTATTGCTGGAAGAGAACTATTTTTTTCCCCAGCAAATCTTGCTCTAACCTACCAGGCACCACTGCGGATCTGGCAAAGAAACAAAAAGGCAAAGGGATTTTTTCCTGTCTCTCATTACTACCACTACCATAAGCCTTATAGTATAGAGGAGAGTAAACATGTTCCTCCGAAGGCAGATGAAGGAGAAAGTGCATCAGAGCATGGGGGTGGTAGTGGTCAAAGAAGAGGATCAGAGAAGCATTGGCTCATATTCAGAGTGATGTAGCAGCTGAAGCCATTACCAGTCTCAAACTGCTGCCATTTAGAGCTTGCTGTATCGATGAGACGTGAAATAAGTAGCCAGATTATAAGCTACAGTTACCTAAGAGCAGATGCACATTTGACTGGGCCACGGTGCCTCAAATGTGGGAATCTCTGCTAGAGAGCCAGGCTGAGCAGCTGATGCATAATCTTTTTGGCCATCCCAAACAAATCCAACATCTCTATCATATGAAGTAATTACCATTAAATGAAAAATTCATCTATAAGCCAAAACCCCTGCCTACATAAGCAACAGGGAGCAAGCTCCACCTTCTCCACAGGGATTGCCCTGCAAGTGGGTCTCCACTGTAAGATGTGACTGCAGCACATCAGACCTACCTGCCTTTGCTTCTTCTGACAAACACTGATTTGGGATGTATTAGGTTGGAAAACTGGCAATAATGTTGTTACCATTCCCCAAACTGATTATTGTCTCTCTGCTAACTTTCTACTCACTTGCTACCACAGCCAATCAGTAAACAAGACTGGTAATTAATATTAAATGCCTCACATCCATAAAATGTTATTTTTCACAGGGGAACCCTCCAACCAGGCAACACTTACACAAACTTCATTGATGCAGAAGTTAACGTTGGAACAGTTACAAAGGTTAAATTTCTTTGGAACAACAACTGGATAAATCCAACTCTTCCTAAACTAGGAGCTGCGACTATCACGGTACAATCTGGAGAAAATGGAACAGAGTAAGTACATCCATTGTGAAAATCTTGAAAATTACTTGGGAAGATAGGTGACAAAATCATGTGAGGTGAAAGCATTTTCACAAGAAAAGCTATTTAAAGCATTCAAAGACTCTCAAGAAAACCTTTGATTTCCTTCCTTTCAAGACACTGTTCATCCATAGTTTAATTCACTACTACTTCAACCCTTTGCCTTAAATAACTTCAAAGAAAAAATATTTCCAGGCTTCAGAAGAGCAAACTTCCTGTATAACCCTTTGGGTGACAAAAAGTAGTGCCGGCTGAGATTATCAGCATCATTCTTGGCAAGCTCCTACTGTCCACAAGAAGTGGTTATCTGTGTCTGAGCTTGCGTTAGGATATCTGATTCACTCTCAGCTGGAACCAGTGGAAGTTTTCCATTGATACTGATGGTCCCTGAGGTCACTATTGACAAAAGGGGACACTGATATTAAGTCTACCCTTCCAATGAGCAAGACTAATACTTAGAAGCTGCACTTAAAAGGGTTATAAAAGTGAGGGGAAGAGGCTAAACTTATTTCTCTAGACTTTGTGGAATACGGATTGAATGTTCAGATTATAGAAGTCTGATTTACTGATCCAGTTTTACTCACTTTCCTGGAATTTTTAAGACAAACTCTCTCATTTGCTTGACCAGTTATTTTATCCATCCAATTATTGGGTATCTAGAAGAGGAGGTACAGTCCATGTTTGAGACCTGTATAGAAATTCATAGTTAAATGACATCACTTAAAAGGCAACATGGAAGATGGAAACAGTTTCAAGCAAAGCAAAATAATTACAGCCCAGCAGCATTACCTTTAAGCAGAGGTCCTTGGTCCTGTTGTAGTGCCTCTTCATCAAAGCACATTGCTGACAAAACAAATGCCTGTAGATCTGCACTCACTCTTCTCATGGCCTTTGCACAAGTAGATGTGACCATCTACAGAGTGATGGTAGCAAAAAACCTGGGAAAAAAAAAAAACTGTAAAATGAAAGGAAGGCAGGCAGCGAGCCAGAATGAAGACAGTCCATCAATGCTTTCCCCAGCAGTAATACTGGAAACTCAGGAGCTCAAAGTATGTTGTGTTCAGTTGTGTCAAATGACAAATCAGATTGAGTTACATTAAACAAAATTCACTTGTGGAATATCAACAAATGTTGTCAACTCAACAAATGCTTGTTTGGTTCTTTTCTTTAGATACCGTTTCTGTGGTTCCGAGAAGGTGAGGGAGGATGTTCTGCAAACTCTTACTGCTTGCTAACAACACATATGGATGCTCAAAACCCCGCTACCAATAAAAGCTAGTCATGCATAAAACACTGGAGTCTGTGCTCCCTGCAGTTGTAACACTGGTGATGTGTGTTGGGAGGTTTTGTGGGTTTGGGGGAGGGGGGTGTTAAGTCCACGGACACCTCTCTACAGAGGGAATTCTTAGAGTAGCTTGAGTGAATAAGCCAAAGCCTGTTGAAAAATTCCCCTGATTTCAGCCTGTTTCAAAATAATTTCAGACAAGATGAGGAAAGGGGACAGGTCACAGAATCTGGATGGTGGCTGCTGGGCAGTACACATTCTCACTTGTCACCCAGTCCAAGGGGAACACACATCCCCTGTCTGGGGAGCAAATTGTTTACCCAAAGCACACGTAGCCATAGACATGGGAGCTGCCATCTATGCCAGGTTTCCATGTATCCCGTGTTACCTTGGACATTGCCTGCTCCCTCCTGCCTTGACTGTTTGTCTCTCCCAGAATTTGGCTTCCTGATCTCAGCACCTCCTGCTGAGGAAACCTCAACAGGGCTATTAACTTCCTAACACTGCAGAAGAGTTTCTCCTTTGTCTTTTGTTCCTTTACCTTAGTATAAGCAGATTCTTGCCTACGCAATTGTTTTGACAGTCATGATATTCTCTGCATTATCCCTTGCCGTAGCCACTTCAGCAACCCATGTAATTTTAACAAACACCTAACAGAATCAAGACGTTAAAGTTGACAATAGCATAATAAAAAAATCTCCTTTTAATAATGAACTGGAGCTGCCGTCATCTTGTTTTAGCAGAGTAAAATCTCTC
>JAOXJM010000002.1:31902128-31942505 GCA_026413425.1 Tringa solitaria
AGCTATTACATAAAATGCAATGTTAAATGAACAACAAATTACTTTCCCTTTAGCTAGCTTTTAATGCTAATGGTGCTATTTATTCCTGACCTTTTGAAATATTAGATTTTTTAAATGACAACATAAAAAGAATTCTTGTTTGGAAACGCAAGCGACTTTAAACCACATGTTATTACTTGTAAGTATAGCATGCACATGCATCATTCATTTCAGTGTCCCATTTATGGCTAATTGGTATATATTTCAGTTGACATATATTGTTCTCCTGCAAACGTGTCAAATTCCTTAACGATGTCGGTGACAAAAGCATAGTGCTTGAGATATATAAATTACGCTCTTTACCATATAATCATTCTTATCTATTGGGAATGCTATTTGTGACAAATCATGTTCAAAAATACATGCTAAATTGATTATTTTTTTAAACTTTAATATCACACCATTCATGGCAAGTCTTTGATTGAATCTTTAAATGTAGAAATGTTTTGATTTTTATCTGCATCATTTTGTAGCCTTTGAAAAGCTCACTTTATTTATTATAGGAAGAGTAGCACAGTGCAGATCTTAAAATGTATCTTTTGTTATCAGCATAAGAAAACAAATGGGCTATAATTGTGGATATGGAATGAGTAATTTGGTGAACAACGCTTTGTGCTGTAGTTTAGGTTTTATAATTCCTGCCAGAAATTACTATTATTTTGTTGGAGGGCAGCATTGCAATCAGAATTTTAAATATGGGAGCAACTCGGGCCACGTATTTTCATTGCATTTTAGATTGCCATGTGAAATGTATTTCTCTCCTATATTATGAATCATCTAAGAACAATCAGAAAAAAAATGAAGATTTCATGTGACTAATTATTACTGAGATATAGCGGTGCTCATTGTTGTCTTTAGACAATGCTGTCTATAGTCATTACTTTGCTCCATAAATCAGTAGGATAATGAGGTTCTATCGTTCAAGAAATATTTGAGCGTATCTTAATTTGGCATTGATGAATTCTCCTTCCCCAGCCTCTTGAGGTTTTTTTTTTAATTTAGTTTGTCATATTAAAGCTTTCATCACCTAGCCACAGCTGACAGTGTTTACGTACGCATTTTTATTTCCATACCTTTCTGGGATGTGTCCTCAGAGGTTGCAAATAGGAATTTTACGGTGTTATGCCTGAAGGCTATTTTGTTCTCAATTTCAGTGTAAAGCACAAGGTAATTTGCCACACCCTCATACTTCAGAAATGCATAGTCTGTATGGTTGTATTTAATTGTGAAAAAACAAGGCTAAACTTGTTAATATCTTTTTACTTTTAAAAATTGGAAAGAGTTTATTTGAAAAAAAGAGATATTTACTTGAAGAAAATACTGTCTTTTGCAAAACAAAAAAATAAATTGTAAGTTCAGATACCCATTTTTTCCTCTGCAAGCCCTCTCAAATTTGAAGACAATGAACAGTAAAATGTAGCAGCATTTTTAATCTGTAAAAACAGAAGGCTTCAGTAGAGGGCAGAGGAAGAAAGAAGGTTGATGCGATGCTCCCACAGCCCTAAATGAAAAAATACTAATAGTAGCCACTTACTTCTAAATTATGCCTGTATAAAAACAGAAACAAGCAGCAAAGTATTCTTTAAATTAGTCTAAATGTTGTATTCCATTACACAATAACAATTGAGTGGCTACTACACTTGCTGGCATATTGGAGGCATATATTATATGAGACCCAAAGACAAAAGTTGCATTCAAGCCCTCTTTGTGCTATGGCCCATGTAATTATTGTTGCGGTACATATCCTATGAAAAATCTTACCTTTAATTGCATTAAGTGGATAATTACTTCACATCAAACCAATTAGGGAGGTGAAGGGGGAGGAAAGGGGGTTCTAAAACTCCAAAGCAATGCTGTTCTTTGCATAATAATTTGCATTATTATAATTTTGCATATAATTTTAGATAGACATACGTCTCATTTGATCTCATTAAACGAACAATGAACAATACTGGTGGCTTCAGTGCCTCAGTTTGGGGTGTGCAGTTCAGAGTCTGGATTCCCCTGGGAGTGCAGATCATTCTCTTTGGAAAGCGAGGTCCCCCATGAGAGCCGTACCATTTCTCGTTCAGAAGATGTTCTTTAGAGAGAAGGACTTTACCATCACCTTAATTACATGGGATGCAAAACACACAATGAGCATGTGTTATGTTTCGCCTGACATGATGGAAGAGCAGAAGCCACCCCCTCTTTCTCTGAACACCAAGCACTGCATGTGCTGACCACAGCCTGAGTCAGGCTACATAAACTTCCAAAGGAGCTGCTTAAAAAGAAACCCAAACTCTTGTTTTAGACTGCCAACCTTTTCCTTACAGTCCTTAATTCCTTAGTTAAACACCAGCCTTCTCTCATTTGATGAGAGAATAACAGTCAACAGCAGGGAAGCATGAAAGAGGTTCTCCACCACCTTCAGCTCTCACCAAGGCTCCTGTGGCTTGAACTCACGTCTCTCTCCAACCTTTCTCATCTTCCCTTTGCTTGCAGTTCAGAAACCGGTGCCATCTGGCCATTTCATACCCCTGCACACAGTGAATTCAGAGGGGAGTCAGAAAGGAGGATACATTTGCACCTTCAGTCCAAAATCATCCATCTCCAAACCTGTATCTCTCACAGAACACAGGGAGGAAGAGTTTGAGAAAGGAGGTTTCTCCACCTCATTAAAAAGATATCATAGATCCTTAAGCCTTTGCCTCAATTCAAAAAGGAGCCAAAATGTCTTTATTGGGTCATGAAAATCAGCCTCTTGTTTCCTCCTACTGAACCTGAATGACAAACCCTCTCCTCGTGGCTGTGACAGAAAGGACATCGAAGGGCAGTTTGTAGCAACGATGTGCCGCTCCTTGCTCCATCTGAAGGGACGGTGACACGGCAGCAGCAAAGGGCATATTTTTGTTGCAAAGGACAATTGTAGGGGATTAACAATTGCTTTTTAACTGAGGAAAATGTTAAAAGTGAAAAGTGACTGCACTAAAAAATAATTCTCCTTTTGACCCACAGAGAAAGAGGTGCCTAATGAAAATATATGATCACGGACAGTGTGAAGATAACTGTCTGATCAGATAATGGAATTGTTTTCAGTGATAAGAATGAATCCATTACTAATGCAAATAACGATAATAATTATAATTTGCAATACAGTAAAAATCACCTAGTCTACCTCCTCCTCTGACAGGAGACTGTATAATAAATTATAGGCTGAGAAAAAAAAATTTCAAAGGGATAAAGGTTAAAAGATTAAAAAAAAATCTGAAACTTAAATGCTTAACAGGGAAGTCAAGACCTGAAAGCAGAAATTGGTGCTATTAAATAAAGCAATTGTGAAGAATGAGATATTATGGAATTGATTAACAAACCAGAAACCAAACGTTTCCTCGTATCACTACCTCTTGTCACAGATTTCAATATCTTTGAAAGAACAAAAAATTAAGAGTTGGCGTATAATAAGAAAATTAATTATTTAAATGTAGGTGAATATGCTAATAGTACTCTGGGAAGATGAATACAACTTAACACACAAAAACCCCCAGAAAGGTTCAATAAATCTGGGGGGTTTCACCATTGTTTTTGCTCTGCTTTGGTATTCGAAACAGGTCCAGCTGTCCTGTCACAGGCCATCTGCAGACCATCTGTGTCTCTAGGGTAGACCTTTTTGGGGTTCTCTGGGCAGACCGAGACTGTCATACCAATCCCATCACCTTCTTTGTTCACGTGAGGGCTTCTGGGTACTGCAGACAACGTGAAAAAAATGTTTCATTTCACCTTTGTGGAGGAGTAGAATAGGGAAGATGAAACAAATGTCATACAGCAGAGTCTGCACCACAGCGAGCCTCTGTATTGTTTACAGAAGTTCTGCTTTCTCCATCAGTTGCGCGGAGCAGAAAGCGGTGCCACACAGGGCTCACCACCCGTTTGTTGGCATCACAACAGTCATATACATTTAAGTGATGGAGCATTGACAATCTACCAAGAGATAATGTGATTCTTCCACACCCATCAATTCTGAGTAAAACAGCAATTAAGCGACCGACTTTCAAGCACTGTCTTCCATCACTCTTCACTTAGATCCTCCTTTTGCAAAGCACAGTGTGTCCCGCAACAGCCACATCAGAAGAGCTGGGGATTTTAATAACAAGGGGGGTGTAAGGGAGACTTAAAGACCAGGGGTGCTGACACCTAGTCAAAAGTAGGGGTGACTACCAAATGAAATTAGTTTTTAACCTCAGAGTGGAGCCTGGTTTTCTGCAGTTGGAGTAGTTCATTGCATTTTCAATTCACAGCTAAAAGCTCAGTTTATCCTGCCTAAACTTCCTCAGCAAGCGGTTGAGGAAGTTAGAGATTTCTCGGTCTCCTTGAAGCTTTTCGTTGCAGCATTTTTCATGTAGCTGAACATCTCAGTACGCTTCTGGCCAGTAAAGCATAAGTAGTTTATCAGAACTGCCACAGTATAGGAGTTCACGAAAAATGCTTTAACAATACAAATTATAAAAGCAAAATGAGTGCAAAACTCACATTATGTTTCATAACCATGATTTGTTGTTACCTCATAAGAGCAATTTATCAAAAACACACCCAGCTAATATAGTATTAACTACTGTAACAAGTTCCTAAGGTTTAAACACGCACCCCTCAAATTGCACGCAAGAAGGCCTTTAATCAATGTTTGCAAAAGTCAAAAACACAACGTGCCTTAACTACTCACGTCACATTTCACTGTTTGCTGATGCTTTGCCAGGGCTTTCTCTTTTTCTTAGTGAGATGTGCATGGCTTGAGTCCTCCATGTGTGTGCACACAGAACGGCTTCGGCATCAGTTTCCAAATGTCCTTCCAGCAATGAGATGTTTATCTGCAAGAAACCAGCATCCACTGCCTAATCCCCAAAGCTGCCAACAGAGCCGTAAAAAAGATCATAGGTCCATAAAATGTGATTGAGAGATGTGGGGTTTGAGAATTCAACTCAAGGAAAGCATGAGACTAGTCTTCGGGTATGTCAAACGCTGTCAGAAGCAGGAACGGGATGGAATGTGAAGGCACGGGATGGAATGTTCCCGTGTTCTCTCGGTGTAGGACAGCCACAGAGTCAGAGCTTTCCATGTACATGCATCTCCTGTGATCCTCTGTAGTCAGCAAAAATATTGGATGGGTCTGGACAGAAATAGAGAAGAAAAGAGGGGAAAAATCTAAGGTCACAACTAATATTATATACTATCTGGCTCTGAAGGAGACAATTTACAAATGCTCTGTGGGATGTGATCAGGGTGTTCTGGCAACATCCCCTCAGTCCTGTAGCATGTCTAGTAAGTGTGCAGCATGTTTTCAACTCAGACTCATATGTCTCACCCCTACGACAAAACAAAACTACAAAATTAATTTAAATGTAATTTTGAACACCCTCAAT
Source organism: Tringa solitaria (assembly GCA_026413425.1). NCBI lineage: Eukaryota > Metazoa > Chordata > Aves > Charadriiformes > Scolopacidae > Tringa > Tringa solitaria. The sequence goes on from JAOXJM010000002.1 coordinate 31,907,564, forward strand.
CATGTTACCCAATTCTTAAAATGCCTTTCACAACTATCAGACTTAAATGATGACCTCATTGCCTTGAGCTGACAAAATATCTATTCTCCTGCCCACCTAGGTACTACTTGCTAAGGACCTTTTCATGGACGAAGCTGTGTGTTCCCAACACCCCGCAGATCCTACTGCCACATGGGACTTCTGCTTATACAGGAACACAGGGAGAAAATTACCTGAAGTGGATGCTGTAATGCTGTTTGTGGAAAAACATGGTTAATTACAGGAACTCTTGCAGATGTCATGCGGGGCCAGCATCTTTTCTGCTGGCCTTAGTTCTTCTCACAGTTGACCTTGTTCAACTCTACTCATTTTGAGAAGTCGACAGTCACCTAGGCAAAGTGTGTGTGTGTTGGGGGGCGGGGAGGTGGGAACGGACTGAGAAAATGATGATTGTCACTAGATGAAAAGTAAAAGCTCTGTGAGGAATACCTGATACTGCAATGCTTTAACTGCAGCCTCGGTACGCGTGAGCAGATGCGCGGTGATGGCACACGCAGGCTCTGCAGTGTGCTTGTGCGGGGGAAGCACCAGGTCAGCAGCGAGGCTGCTCTTTGTACTGCAAAGGAAGAGGATATGTTCGGTCTGGTGTCTGCTCTTATCAGCTGGGGGCAGACGGAAGTTCCTACTGGAGGTGCAGAGCATATTCCTCAGAGGGAAGGAAACGCTCCTTGTTGTCCTTAGGAAAGGGAGAGTCACCTTTCTAACTCCTTAGATTACTGTGGTTTAGCAAACTTTGGCATTCACAGCTGTCAGAATCACCACTCCTTTCTACTTTGAAACCTTCCCTGATCTTCAGTTACTGCTGGTACACACCAAAGCCTCCATCCTCCTACGTCCAAACCCTTGTTACACACCTCTCCAGATGATTCCTTCTGTTTCCTTACACTCAATCCAGTATCATCCCCCTTTTTACCTGTTGGCTCTGCTGCAGCACACAAGAATCCCAGAGGAAGCTCACACTGAATTGTTCGTTCCTCCATGTTTATGTAAGCTCACCTGCAAACATGGACAGAAGGATCACAGCAGTTGCAATCTACCAAGTTCTTAAACAATTTTTTACCATCACATGGTAGCAAATACTGTGTCCTAGTTTGGTGACTTCTGGTCTGGACACAAAGCCATTGCTGCTGGGATAGTAGCACTTACTAAACTTTTCCCTATTACAGTTCCTCAAAAATTAGAAATTAAATACTACTTCAAAATTACACCAGCACCTACACAACTGTATGTTAAACAGAGAAAACAGACACATAATTTCTTGGCTTGCAGAAAAATGTTTGCAGTTAACTGACTAACTTAATATACTGCACTTAGTCACTTTATATCAGTGAGGTATGTTCTCAGCTGCTCTTGACGTACCCCTTAGTGATGCTGAGACTCTCTTACCTTATTTTTATATTCAGCTAGCTCCTCAAAGACTATTTACTTTTGCATGTGTATTTCTCTGGCTACAAAGGATTTGAGGGCTTGGCTAACAGCCAGGCTCAAAGCCTCCCTGAAGCCAGCATGAACCTTTCCGTTGAAATTAATGAGATCCGAAGCAGTCCCTAAACCCTGGAAAGCCTCCCTCATGCAAGTGTTCGTGTTGTTTCAACTGCGCTGTCAAAATTTGCGTGGAGGAAATTGCCTCCTGGCTGCCAAACACAGCTTCAAGAGGACACAGGTGATGGCTGGTTTCAGACTGCCAGCCTGGGAGCTTCATGCTGCTGAAATCGCTGCCGTGTCCCGACACCGGCGCTGGCCGCTGGGGAGGGGTGCGTGAAGGAATCCAGGAGAGAAGAGGAATAGTGACAAAATTAAGAGTCAGAACTGAGGTATTTGTTACAGCAGCGAGAGGTTATCAAGGCAAAATGGGTTTCTGGGCCATCCTTTGCAAGACTGAAATACAATGAAAAATGCCGATACGGACAACCTCTCCTTAAGATAGAGGGCGGAAAAGAAGCCTGGATTGCAGTTCAGCTTGAGTTGATGCATTTAAGAGTCAAAGGCATGTTTGAATTCGGGCATGATGTTCCCAAGAGAAAATATTCAATGGTTTGAACTAACTTCAGTAGAAAAGTCTAAGAAAATGTTTGGAAAGAATGAACTTCAAACAGAATCATAGAAACATAGAATGTGTTGGGTTGGAAAGGACCTTTAAAGGTCATCTAGTCCAACTGCCCTGCAGTGAGCAGGGACATCTTTAAGTAGATCAGATTGCTCAGAGCCTCATCAAGCCTGACCTTGAATGTCTCTAGGGATGGGGCCTCCACCACCTGTCTTGGCAACCTGTTCTCGTGTCTCACCACCCTCATTGTAAAGAACTTCTTCTTAATGTCTAATCTACACCTACCCTGCTGTAGTTTAAAACCATTGCCCCTTGTCCTGTTGCTACATGTTCTTGCAAACAGTCCCTCCTCAGCTTTCTTGCAGGCCCCTTTGGTGAGCAGAAATAGGGAAACAGGGCTCTGAACTTCTGTAAGAGTTGAAAAGAACTGGGAGGAAAGCTGTAGAAGAATTACAATGTAATGTAAATAAGAACATGAGGGACATAATCTGTTCATCAGTAGCAAGTAATTAAGGTTGCAGTGAAATTTGTTGTAAAAGTAGGAGTTAAATTACCATGTAATAAAAATGGCTAAATTTACTACTAATACCGTCTTTACTATTAAAGCAGTGATTTGACATTCCGGACAGTTAGATGTGAATTTTTAGTGCAGCAAAATTCAGAAGAGACTAAAAGCATATTTTCTGGGAATTTAGACTTTAAGGTTTCCTTTGAATGATTAGTTCATTTCCTAAGAACTCAAAATTTAGATCCATGAAACTACAAGAAAAATCTCAAGTATTGACTCACTTTTCAAAGCTGTCTACATTAGACAAATACTGGTGCTGTCATAGCTGTTTTAGAGCTTCTGTATTTAGTTTTTCCCAGATCTGAGGAATGTGCATCCTACGTTACCTGCGTACCTCAATCCAGCAGTGTGGCAAAATTTTTGCCAAATTTCTGAGGATGCAACTAATGAAGACAACGCAGCTATTGGTGTGTTTTAACGAGGCGTATCCACAAGCACATCCACCTTTCAAGTCACAAGTACGAAAAAAAAAAACTGTCACAAAGTCAAAATCAATCACAACCACATCACCTCCCCAGAGGCTAGGCAGCACTCCTGACGTTTGCTGTGATGCATTTTCAAGACAGCTTTTGCTGCAAGAAATTGCTCCTTGTATCTGCAGAACCGCAGAGGCTGCAGTGCCAGCTTCTCCCTTTGTTTGAATACCCACCTTCAGATCTCCAATTTGAAGGAACAAAAGCACAACATTCTGCCCAGCCAATACCTGTTGTCACTCTGCAGCAGTCCCACCATAAAAATGTCTCTGTGTGTCAGAGGAAGAGATGAATGAGAACTAATAAAGCAGAATTTATTCCTGAAAAAGTAAATACATATTTTTGAATATCAGTACCAAATGAGATTGGCAAATAACAGGCTTGAATCCCAGTTCTCACTGATTTATCTAAGTTGCATCTCTTTAAAATCAGGCAGCTCTTGCACCAACTAAGGGGACTCTGATTCTATTGTCCTTAAGACAGATGTCTGGGTTGTGTTTAATGTCATTGCTTAGAAAACTGAGAGGAGAGAATCTCTTCGAGGATGCTGGACATTGCTATTATGGAGGTTGTTTTATTCCATGGTTATTAACATGAAAACACTGTCTGCAAACTTTAGTAAGGATTTACGTGATCTTGGTAGAACCAATGATTTATACAAATTCCTTCCTATCGAGATGGGGCTGCAACTTCAAATATAAACACACTCATATGAAAAAGATTTAGAAAAGTCCAGCAAAAGGGCCAAATTCTGCCAGTGAATGCACATACATGAAATTCCCCTGGAAACCAGAGCAATGCGCTAGAACACTGAAAGCAAAATTTGGTTCTTAATGTGTCCCTGAAGACTGTAATTATATTTCCCATTGTACTAGTAACATTAATTGAATGTTTAGCTGAAATCAAGTTCATTACAAGTTAAATACAGTACCTAGCCTATTAGGATGGTGTTTATAATTATAGTCATAAAGCACTTGTAAAACATCTTCATTGCAGCAAATAGGTGGAAGTTGGGTGTAGTGGCTGCTAATGTATCTCAGCTCCTTCTCTGCATCCTTGTTTCTGAGCAGCTCTGTAAACTAAGGTCACACAGGCCACTGAATCGCCTCCACAGCTAGTGCCAACGCCGCCGAATTTGAAAGGGACATGGCCTGCAACGGTTAGCAGAAAAATATAATATTGCCTAAACTGTTATACAAGGGTTTTTTCAGTGCAGCTTGCCCTTACTAAACATTCCTAGATCTAGAAACACACAGTAAAGATGTACACCCTCTTGTTAATATACCCAGTTATCGGCCAGCTTATTGGCTTGATAATACAGTTTTAGCAATAAATCAGCCTTTGACAAGGCTTAAGAGACTACAGTCCTCTCTGATATATCCATTTTTATATTTGATTTTCTGGCTCCCTCAGAGAATCATTACAGAAAATATCTAACCTGCTTGTGGTATTGCCAAAGTCTTTCTGTCTTAACTCTTAACAGATGCCCTACTTAGAGCTACAGCAACTTTGACGGAAATTGAGTAATCCCCAGCAGTAGACTTCTATGTCAGGCACATACGGAATCCCCCTGGAAAAGACACAAGTGAACTAAAAACGCAGCAGCCTCTTGCTGAAGAGCTGTGTGTGATTCACAGGGACCTACAAGCCCTTGGCCCAGACTCTAGGTGTCCGCCCACCTAAAAGGTTGAAGAAATCTGATAAGCAGCACATACAGCTGATGTCACTTTTGCTCAGTTACACACATGAAGGGGTATCCAAACACAAGTATTACCACTTGACCCTTCTCACTTCAAAATAAATTAGGCTTCTTTTCTAGAAATTTTTATAAAAATAGTAACACCCAAAAAGAAAAATTAATTTTACTGTATTTTATTTGACATGGTTGAAGACACAAGAACACTCAAGATACAATCCAGACAAGTTGTGAACAGCTCCAAACATCAGTGAAATCTGAATTTATCTTGCACAGAGGTGAACAAGACCACAATGGTTGGGTTTATAATATAGTTTAAAGACTATTTCAAGCAGGTGAGTACTGTGACGTTATGCCCAACAACTTTTATACTATTCATCCGCTTAAGCCACTTCATATCATAAATATGCAGCTTGTCTTGGCGATTAAATCTCTGCAATATATAATTAGCCTTCTCATAATAATGCATTAAAACTCCTGTATATATATATATTGGTATATTCATACCAATGTAAACTGTCCTAACCATCACTGCACATTTATCATATTCTAGCACAATTCATCATTCTATCACAATTAGCTGCTAACTTTCAGCCTAGCGTTAAGTAACTTGGACCCAAACTTGCAAGCTGCTGCTTAAAGCAAAAGTTCCACCAAAGCCTTCTGTTTTCCCGAAAGACATCAGGCCTTGTCTTTCCAACATTAAGTTGCACAATGTCATCTGAAACCCCTACCAAAAAAAACCAAACCACTCTGCAGGGAATCTCCTGCAAAAGTATCAGAGCTACTATTCTAAATATGACTCATTTCCTAATAAATTTCATATTAGTTTTACAGCCTAACATCCTTTATCAAAACGGGCATCCGCATGCCACTTAGAAGGTTGTTTAACTGGGTTATAGACTACAGACCACAGCATAACATTCTACTTACGATTCTAATTCCTTAGAGAGACAAGCTAATTTTCCATTCTTAGATTTAAAAGGGGCAACAAGGACAGGTGGGAGTTTGTTCAGGAGTTCAGTGCTCTGCAAAGATAAGCTTGATAGTGATCTCATCAGACTGAATGGGGAAGTGCAAAAATATGCAAACTTCATAGTTTACAGTTAGAGTCATTTCAGCAACAAATCCCTGCTTGGATCCAGATGGAATCTTGCAAAAGGTGAATAACAAAGGGGAGAGAATCACTACTGTGCAGGGAATTATGCTTCAGAAGAGCTGCAGAAACAACCATTAGCATTCCCTGCAGACGGGCTGAAACCAGCGCAAAAATCATGGTCCACCTGATACTCCAGTTCGCCTCCTCTTCAGAGGGGGAAGGGGGAGGTTGCAGCCATTTATCAGACCAAATTCTGTGTTAACCTGAGGCCAATGGAAACAAATCTGTGCAGAATTGGACCCACTCAGTTTAACACAGGATGCAAAGACACTGAAGCCTACTTTTCTTTATGAATTTCGTGTTCTAGTAGGTGGCAGTGGTAGGCAGAGACTGGATCTTACCTGCAGCTACTGTAAATCAGTGTCGCCTGGCTTTAGAAAGTAGTTTTGTGTTTGTTTTATTTTAAACTAGGGAAGATCCTTAACAAAACTCCAAAACCTAGTGAAGAAGCTGTATATCCAGATCATACAGTCAAAATTTTAACTTGGTTTTACAGGAGGATTCATCCATTATTATGATGAACTGCTGGAGATGGAACGGTCACCATCTGAAACAAAGAAATGAAAATCCCAGCAAGAGACTAGTGCATCTGTGTAATATGCTTAACTGGTATGACTTGCACTGCAGGAAGAATGTTGTATTCTCTGACACACCAACATTTCTTTCCTATTATTATAAGATCAGCCTTTTACATTTCATATCTTACCATCTTTAAAAGCCTATAATTACAGAAGCTGATTGAGAAACTATGTTATTTAAAATTAACAGCTGAATGCAATCAACAGAGGCAAAGAGCATTTTTTATACAAGAAAATAGCACTGTAGAAAGAAAGAGTCTGTACAATATTTAAATATTGTATATACATAAAATTATATTGTTCATAACTCATCGTAAAGTTTCTCTTGTTTGTAAACCATGGAAAGCAACACACAAAAAATCCCAGTATTTAGCTTTTAAAGCATTTAGCAGGCAGCAGGAAACTGAATGCTAGCAAGCACACTTTGTAATTATAGAAAGTATCCAGCCGGATACTGTGACTAGCATTCTCCATAGTCCTTTTTTTTCTTTTCTTTTTTTTTTTTTTTTTTTTTAAAGCTGAATGCAGAACAGATTTCACATTCAACTAGGGAATTCTGCAGAAGACACAGAAAACTCAATGGCAAAACGCAGTAGGCCAGTTCTGCAGCTCTCCACTGTGGCAAATCTCCAGGCTAAACACAGAAAGCTTAAGTGCAGGACTGGAACATAAATTAGTGAAATAATTGATAAAGATTTTATTTCCGAAAAGTCTCAGTAATGGATTTAACTCATGCTCAACTTATTAGAAAGGAAGGTTTAGTGTAACAATTAATGTTGGGAAGCTTCACAAATGTAATGAATTCCAGCAGGTAATCAGGCAGCTCTGTATTAATGCTCTGGAAGTGTCAGCATTTTGGGTGATTCTACGGGTTAGTGGTCTACCAACTACTACCAATCAGTCTGCCAATGTGGAGTGGAATTTGGATTTGAATCAGAAGTTGTCAAGTCATGGCAGATATAGATTGTAGGCTTCAGAAGTTACCCACCTGTAGCATTTTGCAAAATAAAAACTGTTCCAGTTGCAGAAGAAATTTTCAAAGTGAACATGCTTAAGAAAACATTTCAAGAAGGTCAGTAGTTAGAAACCAAGATGCTACCATGCTCAGCATTGTGTTTCACCTGTGTTAGGGCTGTGGGCTCATAGCTGCATAAGGAATGCTTTATTTAATGCTAGGAATGCTTTATTTAATGCTATTTCATTCTCTTGGATTCTGCTTTCCACCTTACTGGCCATTCAACTCAACCCAGAAATACATTTTCCTCCATTAAAATGTCTGCTACTCAAAATATATTGCAGTACTTTTGATCTGGACATTTATTCTCTTTTAAATTGCTTAAATCTTCCTGAACAGCCATCATCTAACTGTACTTCCAAATCTTAACACAGGGATTAACAAGAAAAGAAATATAATCATTTGGACAAGTGCTTGATGAACCAGATGGGTCAGAGGACCTCATCAGGTTGGAGAAATGCGTAGACAGGAACCTCATAATGTTCAAACGAAGGGAAGTGTGAAGTCCTGAACCTGGGGAGGAATAACCCCATGCACCAGTATATGCTGTGGGACAACTGGCTGGGAAACGGCTTGGCAGCAAATGACCTTGGGGTTATGGTAGACCCGAAGTTGAGCGTGAGCCAGCAACGCGCCCTTGCAACAAAGAATGCCAACAGCTTCCTGGGGTACATTAGGAAAACCATTGTCAGCAGGTCAAGGAAAGTGATTATTCCCCTTTATTCAGCCTGGTGAGACCACACCTGGTGCCAGGTCCAGTTCTGTGCTTCTCAGTACGAGAGAGACATAGACATACTGGACGGAGTCCAGCAAAGGATGATGAAGATGATTAAGGGAGGGGAGTATCTGTCATGTGAGGAGAGGCTGAGAGAGCTGAGAATGTTTAGACTCGAGAAGGCTCAGGTTATAGTAGCAATGTGTATAAATACCCAATAGAAGACAGTAAAGAAGATTGAGCTAGACTTCTCAGAGGTACTCAGTGAAGGAACAAGAGGCAATGGGCACAAACTGAAATCTAGAAATTCCTTTTAAACATAAGAAAAAGCTTTTTTTTTTGCAGTGAGGGTAAAATACTGGAACAGGTTTTCCAGAGAAGCTTAGGATCTCTACCTTTGGAGATATTCAAAGGTGGACAGAGTATCCTGCTCTACTAACACTGCTTAGAGCTAAGAGGTTGGACCAGACAGTCAATGGATGCCCCCTCCAACCTCAACAATTCTGTGATTCTATGATTTTAGAGGGAGACTAATAAAAATAAGCTTAGAAGACCCCAAAGGGAAATAGCTTTCTTCTTAATTTTTCAAAAGTACAATGAGGGTTATGTTTGCTATATAATCCAACAGCTACTTCTGAGAGCTTTGACAATCAAGGCCTCGTTTTCAAATTGGAACAATCAATATTAGGCTCCTAAAATATATATATTTCCTAAAAATCCTTAATTTTTAGGGTTTCTGAGGACTTTGTTATCAGTGGGATCTCAGAATTTAAGAAACATTTCTCTAAGTCATTGATTTTCAGCACTTAAAATTTTGAAAGCATAGGGCAAAATCAAAAGAACAAGAAAATACCGTAGACTACTAATTTGTTCCTATCACCAGAGGATGGTGCTGTTTAAACAGATATTCCTCACAGATACTCCCCCACAACAACCACGTGAGTTAGTGACTTCTTGGGAGAAAGAGGAAGAAGAACAAGAACAAGGCAAAGAGATTATGATTTTATATCTTTTTAACTAATCTTCGAGACCCAACAATAATCAGTATTTACTTAATAAAGGTAGATCTTTAAGCATGCTTGAGTAACTTGGGAACTTTTACTACCTCTGGAACTTTTGCTCCCAAAACTTTTTAAGGGTCTTTCAAAATCCAGTCTTTGGTCATCAAAGGGCACAAACATGACATACCCCACCTTACAGGCTGTTCTCATATAGCCTGCTGAAATTCAAGTTGATTACGTGATATACGAAAGTCAAAAAATGGAACAGTGGAAGATCAGTCTCACAAACAGGCTGTGGTGGGGAAAATGGGCTGCTAGTAGTTTAAGAAATCAATACCAACTTTGACACTTTTAGATGTGGCAACATCAATGGCCATGGCTTTGATTTCAGTGTCCCCAAACTGCATAAGCGTTTTGATTTCCCGCCGGTTTGGCACCGAAGCATCAGTTCCCGTGAGATCCAAGCGAAGGGTGCCACACTTTTTCACTCCAGCTTCGGTGATGAAGCTGACATTATCTTGTTCTGAGCTATAGATATTGATCACTATTACTAACTGAGAAGGTTTGGCAGGTGTGTAACTGCGTGTCACAGTTTCTCCAAGGGCTACAGATTGGTCGGCCGAGATAAATTTGTCAAAGACATCAGTGCACCAGCGTGTGCCATCTTTGACTAGCAGCTTCTCTGGTGGATGCTTTCCTTCCACAAACCGATTGAGCACACCCACACCGTAGGTGAGAGGCGAACGCCTCACTTTGATGACAGCAGGGTCTAGGCCAAAGAGAACAGCTCCTTTGAGGATAGTGAGCCCCACATCCTGAGGAATGATGACTCGACATCTTGAACCAAAAGCGCTCTGCACAGCTTGCTGGAGTAAGGGGGATTCAGCGAAGCCACCCACCAGGAACAGAAACTTGACATTGGTCACTTCTGGCTTATCAAACACATCACCTAAACAGAAACAGAACCCATTCAATAAGGAAAAATCCACTGTGACAAGGTAATGCAGGTGAAATTTCTGTATGAGTGCACCGACTGGCCCATGCACATGCACAAGATCTGGAACTGCCACATCTAGGTCCACGCTGCCACTCTCAGCATGCACTAGTTCCACTTCTGTATTTTCTTCTATACTCTATTTCACTGTAAATGGAAACTTACCTCAAAGCATACAATATTTCTGAAGTGGCATTTAAAACATTTTTTTATTTAGCTTCTACCAGTAAAGGGAGATGTGAGCTTCTTGCAAAGAAATCCTGCCAGTCAGAATATGGGTAGGAAGGAAACAGACATCATCTTGCCACTTCAAGTATCAGCTGGATATTCCTAAACCTAACCAATTCACGTACCCTTTATTGCATTCCAGAGAAGTCACCTTAAGTTAAGAAGTCATCTTAACCACAATAAATACCATCTGCAAAATAATACCTCCTTACGTTTTTGCAGATGTTCCTTCTTAGCTTAAGCCTTTTTTTTCAAGAAAATCATGCGGTTCAGTTGTAGGCTCACCCTTAGTTCAAATAACTGAGGCAGGAGGACTGAGTTATCTGTCACAACTACTGTAATTCTAGGTCTCTCCCTCCCTGCTCACATATCAGCTGTTCAGTACTAGTTGTCTAAATTGTGACCTCTGAAATTTACCTAATAATTCTTCACATACAGTGAGCAAAGTTGTATATTCCATTCCAAATACGATTCAATTAGTGCTTTGCAATGTGTAGAACAGCAATACTTTGCTCAGTACCTATATTATACTCTAGTTAACACAAATCCTTTCTTCCACCAGGAAGACTTTAAAGAATAAATTTCCCAATAAGCCTATGTCACTTTCTATTACTCCATAAATACATTCAGTGCTGCTTAAGCCATGCCTGGAAGTCCTTTTACCATGATGCATCATTTATTATTTGTGTTTTAGAGATGTCAGTGATTTGGACAGCCATGACCAAATGCGACCTTCCAGTGTGGAGAAATGAACTACAGGTCTTAATAGCAGGAATAATCAGAAAGAAGTTGTATCTCTGGCATTATTTAGTTGTTGCCTGAAACAGGAAGAAGAAAAGCAGGACTAATCTGGGTTAGTCAGTGCATTTCAGCCTTCTGAATGCTTGCAGCCCTAGAAATAGAGAATAATTGAAGCTTAGGCAGTAACAGGACTGAATGACACTCCATAGCTAGTACTAGAACTAGGCAGGAATACTTGTTAAGGCGATGTCCCTTACTTTTATTATTTTCCTAACTACTTTGTAGAGAACTACAAGTGTCAGAACTGAATTCCTTGCCCACATTTGGTGCTTAGTAGGGGGTTGTTAGACTTTAATTCCAGTTACTGGTTTGAAACAGGTAAGCAAAGCTTCAGTTTCAGCCTAGGTTGGAAGTGGAATTACACACAGATACGTACTCAGGTGCTGAACAATCTGGTCAATTGTAGGTTTGAAAAGAGCATTCATTGCATCTGGGCTCATCCTCAGCATTCCCTGGGAGGACCACTTCACAAAGTCCACACTGAAAAAAAAAACCCAGTTAGAAAGGACATTAAATCATTACAGCCAAGCACTTCACAAGACACACGAAATAAATAAATGAATGATTTTACAGAATCTGCATGCATTTTGGTTGGAAGAAAGTGCCTCGCCTCAGCCCGGCCTCATAGCAACCGCAGCAATGTAAAATTTCAAGGGAGAATTGTTATTTTTGCTTGCCTAATTGTTGTTTTCTTTGCCTGATTGCCTTCTGTAGCGTTACCAATGCTCAGCTGCTTCCTGAAACAGCTGGCAGTCAATCCAGTGCTCGCTCATCTGAAACAGCACTGATTCATCCCCAGAAGGGCAACATTTAGATTACGGCAGTAGCAGGCCAAAGCCAGTGGAAACACAAGAAAAACAAGCAGTATGGGAAGCCTTGGGAGGTAGAAGGGAGCACAGCATTTTTAATGAGGCATAACATTTGTTAAGCGAATATAGGCATTATGTTATTCTATCACTGCTACACATCCATATAGGTCAGTAATCTCTTTTTCATTCATGCACATTGTATGTCACATTTATACTCTTTCTATCCCGTTATCCAATTAATTTCATTGTATTTGAAGGGACCATTTAGCAATCTCTCTGAGATTCACCATTATGACTATTAATGAGATAGTCTTGTGAGAGGGAATATTTCCAGAAATTTCTAATAATTTCAGAACCTCTGTCTCATTTAGGAAGTGACTCTGAGCTGGACTCCAAGTCATTTAGGCTTAAAGTATATTTACCAATAACTTCAGGAAGAGATGTGGGAGTTTCAACCTGGATGCTATGTTCAACATTCACTGGATTAAAAAATGCAGAAAGAAGCCAAGGTACAGGTACTAAATATCACTTCTCCTGCTCTCAGGTCCCAAGCACTCTGTCCCAGATTCCCAGGCTCTCTTGTTCATTATCTTTATGCCATAAATCTCCAGGTCTCCTGAAGTATATAATTTCAAAAAATGCAAAATGTCCACTTCTACTTTCTCTTCACTTCCTTTTCTATAGCAACCCATGATCTTGTCATTTAAGGTGCCCTCTTGATACTGAAAATCATGAATTAAAATCTCTGCAGGGGATTATGTCTCCCCACTTACTGAGCAATTAATATAACTGGTAAAGTACTAGAAGAAAAGAGAGCCTGCCACCACTTCAAAAGAAGAATGCTTTCCCTTGCAGAGCTCTGTGCAGCAGTATATGCTTCCACCAGTGATCTGGTATTGTTAATAACTTTCCTCAAGCCATCAATATATTTACACGTCTCACTCAAGATCTTGGATTTGTTCCAGGGCCCGAGCCTCTAAAATTTAAGGTTCCAGGTAACTAGCATCAAATTCTGTATTTGATCTGACATTCTTAATTAACACATAAGGAACTCAAAATATAAGGGCAAATTCAGGAAAGAGATGCAGTGGTGGCCTAACAAAGGTCACAAAAAGCAATACCAGACTAGTGCAAGTCTTGTAGAAAAAAAGCTTTTGCAAGAGATTGATCGTTTTCATTGTAGAAACTGCACCTCAGGCAATCCCATTTTCTCATCCTTATATTTCATTTTTACATTATTATCTTTCGGTCTACATGTAATTAGGGTATTTTAATTATTTGGCTTTGCTACCAGTAGTTAATTCTGCATCCATTTGGGTTCAATTGTCTACTCACTTGCTTTTCCTCAAGGCATGTTCTACACTGTGACCTCGAAACTTCTTGTAATAATCAATGAAGGAGAAAGGCAGGGTGATGTTTAGTGGATTGGTCCTGTCTGGAGCTGCTGCCCGTTTCCGGGACTCAAACGCTATCATCAGATCTACCCAGGCAGCAGGACGCTTGATTTTAAATTGCTCAATAAAATCTTCTCCAAATATTTTACACAGGAGCTTTTCAAATTCATAGTCCACACCTAGAGAACCATATGGCCCACCTGCATTACAAACAAAACACAACTTTAATATTCTGAACTGCTTATTAGATTTCAAGTTGAAGAGATACACATCAGACGCTAGTGGGACCGTCATGGGAGAAGGTCTATAGAAAGAGGTCTTTCCTAAATGTAATAGCTGGTCTGATACAGAACATAATCTTACCTTCACCTCACTTTTACCCCTATACCATCACAGCCACTGTAACACTACCCCTATGAAACAGAAACATTTTTATTAGAAGCAGAGGGAACTGCCTCCTTATCCACACATGAGAAGGTGTGGGTTGGACTCATATTTAGGAGGAGACAGAGTTAACGTACACTGTCCCATTTGCTCTTACTAGGTTGTTTCCTGAGGTAGTCTTACAGCCACCAAGACAGAGAAGGCTCAGTGATGAATGGTACAGATAAAGATTAACTTGGTACAGAGACACAGCAACAAATAATCGGCTGACTCATGTGCTTAGCAGCTTAGCCACAGGACAAAGTCAAAGGGGATCTGGAGTTCAGGAACCGAATACCCACTGAAGGAGCTGCACTTTATATCTTTGTCCAGGACCAACCATTTGCATCTTTGCCAGGGGATGGTAGACCCTCCATGTAACACTGCCAGTGAAATTACTGGAATACATGATTCCCCTTAAATCTAGCAAAATTTCTGTTCTGCCCACAGTCACTTTACAAGGATCTTGTTGTGACACTCAGCTATTCATATCTCCACAGTTACATCCATGAACACCTGGACAGAACACCAATACACAGGTGACTTCTCAAAGGACAGGAAGATGCCACCTCTAGAAGCAGAAGTTAGACCAGGACCATGTCAGGTCATGGGCTGAATGGGAGTGAATAACACAGGAGATGACAGCTTCTTGCTCTCCCAATGAGAGGTTTACTATCCAAAAGCATCAGAAGCATTTAGTGATTTACCCATGTCTGCTGATGAGCACCAAGTTTATACTAATTCTGAATGCTGGTCTTATTTCAGGAAGAACTGTTAGTGTAATGTAATGAATAATAAAGGCATACATTTCCTTCACTGAGAAGTCAAAATATTACATAAAATAAATCAAGCAGTGGAAGTGACATTACCTGTCGCCTTGTATAGCTCCTTAAGATGTCCTTCAGGGAGTCTGATCTGATGGACAGTCATATCCACTGTGCCTCCTCCACTGTCAACAACGATGTAACGGTCACCTAATTTGCCAAAGGAACAGGAAAATGGTATTTGCATTAGTGTTATCACAACAGCACACTGCAATGAAAGCTTCTCACAGGCACTATCACCATGAGAGATAATGACTTGCACAAAGTCATGAATGTCTACACTGAAGACCTGATCCTTATTAGTAACTATAACACAATGACTGATAACAGATAAGAAATTCAGATGTCAAAGGCTATTGATGTAGCAAAGATGAAAAGCAGATTAGTGGACTTGCTCATGCTGCTGGTGTACACTCTACCGTGCCACCAAATTAATACTATGGCTTATTTACAATGCCTATTCTGAGGAAAATATTCTGGTTGCATTTTAAAAGCTCGATTCCTTTCTACCTTCTCCTTAATAAACCATATTTTACTAGAGCACAGAGAAATGCAGATCAGCCTTAGTCATTAAGAGCAGCACATCAACTTGTATTTTTTTTCTTTTCCTATTTATAACCACCATGAGAACAATGCAGTGCACAGCACATTTGTGGGAAACACAATGGTTGCCCACAGTATAAAGCCAGTGAGAGCAAAGTTTATTCAAGAAAGGACACTACCTTCCTCCAGTTCGGACCAGATCTCTCCTATGACATTTTCCACCATAAAGGTTCGACTCTGTCGATTACGACGGATGTGTTCCTTAGCTAGTCATTGACAGAGAAAAAAAATCACTCAGTATTAGAAAGCACGAAGAAGTTGATATCATAAGCTGCAGGAAGGAAGTGCAACCAGGCTGACAGATCTGTACATATCGCTTCTTAACAAAACAAATGAACAAAAATTATCATATTAGAATCAGGAACATTATAATGTTGTTCCTAGAAAGAAGGAAAAACGTTTTTCAGCCACACTGATCTTCCTTAATACTAACTGGATTAAAACCAATAACCTAACATGAAAGCTATAAATAGTGTGATTTTTATTTTTTTTTATATTGTTTTTTAAAGCGCAGCCTGGAACGGGGCGGGCTGGCAGCCAGCTCTGCTCGACACAGCCCGTGCTGGCAGGCGGCAGCCCCGGCGCTGCCAGACCCACTGCGCCCCCGGGGCCGGGGACACGCTCCCCATCTTTCCAAAAGCCACCGCTGATTGCGGGTCCTCGGGGCAAAGACGCCTCCCCAGCCTTTCAGGATGTTGGTCCGTCTCAAAACAAGCAGCCAAAAGCGCTGCTTCTCAGATTTAGAACTTCTTCAGGCCACAGTGATCACCAAGTCTGACCCTCATAACATTTTAAATATCCACCAATTAAAAATTGAGCATAATCTAGAAATACTATTATAGCAATCAGTTAATTTACAAGACTTAATTGCTACTTAGACATTTAAAAGATGCAGAACAATCTGTGAAGAGAAAGCAGAGCAATGAGAGCCTTTGTTGTTATCCTTTAAATCAACCTCTACAACAGAATGATCAAAAAAAATCATTCCCTGTGTAACCTTCATTCACCTTCAAAGGCACTTCTATAAAACACCACAGAAGAAGAGATGCATCCCGTCATGCATGGAAATATCATTCTTTATATACAAAAACCAGCAGGCAAATCACCGAATGCTTTTTGCTCCTTGTTTCTATCATCAGAAAAAGACCAGCAGCTCCACCAGGACCCCCACCCTCCCCATGAAGACAGCACACAGCAAGAGATTCAACGACGAAGCATTTGACGACGGAACAAGCACCAGGTCCAAGCGAGGGCCTGACACGGAGCCCACAGAAGTCAATGGGAGTCCTTTCATTCACTTCTGTGGGCTAAAAGTGAACACAAGAGCCAGTCTTTAACTACGACTGAAGTAAGGTTATCCTGGCTACTAGGAACAGTAAAATATTTGTTTTAACTTCACTGCAATAATATGGTCCTTGGAGTGCTTCTCTCTGTTTATATATAAAGGGTTTTTCTCCTTAATCTGTTCTCAACTTCTCTTGGGCGCCTGCCATGCCTTTATGAAATTTTAATTCTAACCCCGAATTAATTCACTCCAAACTTTGTTTTCATTAATTTTGACATGAAACCTTTCCCATCCCCAGTAGCTTTTACCATACAAAGTCAAGAAGCAGAATGGTGCCCCCTCGTCCAAGGATAAGCCCATTAGCAGAAATCCATGATCTGCCAGATTCTGCCCAGCTTCAAAACCTTAACCAGAAAAACCCTTTTCTTTTATTATTTTCCCAGAGGCAAATCCCTGTGTAGCCTGAAAGTGAGTTCATGTAAAATCACATGGAACTGGAATGGTTCAGGACATGAATGAGGGGGACAGAAGGCAAGGGGCCCCTGAAGGGACTGTGTCCTGTAAAGGGACTGTCCTGTGCTCTCTGGGGGCCTTAACACTGAACACATCTGACAAACGCTGGCTCGGAGAGGCATGGATATGAGAAAATGATATAGTGATTCTGTCTAACTAAAAAAAAAAATACCCTCCGGTAACTACAGGAATAGCTTTACTATCTTAATCTTCCATTTGCCTGTACTGTTTTGACCTAGTAAACGTGGTAAAATACAAATTCTTCTGAAAAATTCCTTCTGGGATAGATTGACACAGTAGCACCAATATCGATTCAACTGTTACAATTCACACAGATGGGAAATCTGAGCTGGTATGCAGCAAACACCTTACTGCTTCTTCAGTTTCCTATTTATTTTTTTTTCCTATTTTCCTCCAATCTCAGGCAGGATATTAAGTTTAAAAATCTTTGGTGATGAAGGACCTTTTGGCAAGTGACTTACACTGTGGTCCAATCTCTGTCCCTCATTGTAAGCCAGTCTTCAAACGTTGACATTAGCAAGAGATCCCAGGTCAAAAAATCATAAGTGCCATATCTAGTTGCTCTTCTATAAGTAAATTCACGGCTGTATTCCAGTACTTTTTATTCCCTCCAGTGTTGAAAATAATTAATGATATTTCATAAAGATGACATCAAAAAGCATTTGCCAGAACTCTGGAATACTTCAGACTGAAAGTCTCATTGCAGATCCAGTTATTTAACATTCCTTCAGTAACGCAGCTAATGAAACACTTAATTGTTTCCAACAAATTAAATTTAAAAAATGATCCAACATGAACTATCGATTTTAATCAAGGCAGAAAAATATTGTTGTGAAAATACTGTGCCTCTCCTGTGAGACTCCCACAACACCCTAGTAAAGGCAAGGCAATGAAGCTAAAACTCAAGTGGGTGCAAACACATCTGCTGGATCACTGCCTAAACTGGTTTAACTACAGTAAACAGTAAAATAGTTTATCAAAGCAAACTGATGATAGCCTGGAACATTTCAAGAGAGCAAAGACAACAAGAAGTGTTAAGAAAACAGCCCTCATGGCTAGAGCAAACTTAGGCATAAGAATCTATAGAGGTGAGTGAATGAATGACAGCAGTACCCTGTGTAAATCCGGTTCCAATAGTGTCACTTGGGCTGTAGCCGTTGACGGGTGCCCTGCTACTCAGCTCTATCATCTGGTGCAGGCGGAGCTTTCGGCAGTAGATAGAGGCAGCCTCGGGTTCCAGGGCAATGATCAACTGCTCGGGATTTTCAGGAGATGCCATTCCTGCCTGCGAGAGAGAACGGATCAGAGAAATGGGGTGGGAAATGCCGCGACTTAGCAGACCCTCTTCAGCAAAGCGACCAAGCCTGTCCCCAGCTCGTGGTCCCGGTTGGGTCTGCCCTCCTCAGCCCTCCGGGTTCAACCCGCAAAGAAGCTGCTGCCGTTTGCTAACGGTCTCGATCTGGGAATCCTCCTGCCCACAATGTACAGCACAACTTCACAGGCTGGGACAGGAAAACACGCATGCACTTACCATGCTACGTGTCTGACTGAGCAGCTGTTAGCACATGACGGGTGGGGAAAGGAAGAAAGTAATTTTGAAACCTGTGATAAATGGTCTAAAAGCTGAACTCCTAATTAACCTGTGAATCTGCACGCTAAGAGGGGCCCCAGTCTCCTTTAAGAAGTGAAGGGATACCTCCGGCCTCTCCTCCGCACAACAATATTTTAAATATGCCTTTCTCTATATCCCAGACACATATAGTCCTTGCCGAAATGGACCCTCCCCACACTGTGTAGCTTACTAGGAATATATGATACACTTTTCCAGTAAGGCATCTTTTGACTTAAAATCAATGTTTTCCATTTCAAAATCCATTGCTTTTAAGTAACTAAGTTACTTTTGTAACATCATCAAAATGCTCAGTATATTTAAGAACCCAAACTACAAAAGGGCAGGTTCCCTAAAATGTAGTAAGAACAAGCCTAAAAATAATCCCACATTGCAAAACCAACATTTGCCATTCTTTCTATTTCCTTTCTGGATTTTCAGCCTCCAGACACATAGATTTTCAAGAAGCCATAAGTTCTCGTGTAACCGCATCACTCTCAAAGCCGGGCTTGAAGAAAAATATCAGAGAGCAGTGGACAGAATTGTGTTCTCATTTCTGTTCTCCTGTACTTCTCCATACTGTAACATTTTTCCATGAAATTAGATGGAACTTTCAACTCTTTCTGCTCAACTTTTGGTTTACGTGCTTTTGGTTTTCAGTTAAGTGACTGATTACTAAACCATGCGAGCAAACAAATCAATGTATGAACATTTTTTTGCTTCCGTGGCCAGTCTTCCAGCAAACCTTCACATCAACTCACACACACGGGCCGTGGTGGCTCCAGAGCATTCCCAAAAGAAGGCAAACTCACATGGAATGACTGCAGACCTGGACCAGAATTAGGCTTCCTTTATACAGCTACACTGTGGGCTGTGGGAATTACCAGCTAGTTTACGCTTGCAGCTAGAAACTCCAAGTAATGCTTGTTGAAAAAGCAATACTGGGGCTAGACTTGGAGACATAAAGCAGTTCTTCACATTTACTCACTCATTTTACCCTCTCCATCTTAATAAGATAAACAGATTTTTATGGAAAGCGTTTTCCTCATTGTTGATAACAAAAAAGGAAAATTAATAACAATTAAATAAGGGTTTAACTAATCGTGGTTGGTCATGTATTTTAAATGCAAACCTCATGATTGGGATTATGGTGACTTTATGGTGACTTTTGAGGAAAACCTTCTGTTTTGATTACATCCACTGGACTCAACAGCATGATCTGAAACTAGTGGAACTGTCTGGGAAAGAGAATATTCTGCAAATACTACAGAATATCAAGCCTTGCCAGGTATGTGGCAACACATACTGAAAAAAATATTATGTCGAAGAGAATTTTTGAAACCAAACTTTCAAGATTTGGAAAATGCATATTTACAGCAGCCAGAGCCTAAAAGATATAAAAAGATTATCAATCAAACACAGGTCCAAGCCAGACTCTCCGGCCATCATAGCACTTGCACGCAAGCATGATGGCAGGCACAGGCTTAGATAAAGCTTTGGAGCGATACTGGGGATGAAGTTCTTGCATCGTGCCTTAGTATAAACCAAATTTTTCATCCAACCATTCTGGATGTAGGAGGCACAAGCACGCTGGTTCCATGCCAGCTCACTTCAACATCACTTCTCTCCAGTCGAGCTCTCTACATACAAAGCTTTAATTTGTTGCATTGGAAAAGGCAACACTCAAGATATGAATCAATAGTTGGTCCCTGACAGATATTTTATCTCATCTGTTAAAGAATTCAAAAAATGTATGGCCTCTGCACACAAACTATCTCAGCCCTTCATTGCCTTTGCTAAAAGCGTAATCTGAATCTTTCTGGCTGCAATTAAGGTCAGCACTTCTTGCCTTATCCAAAAAAGACATGAAGAACAAACTCTGCTGCAGTCTTTACATCCACTAAATCCATTATCATGTCTTGCGAGAGCTCTGAATCTGAGCAGCAAGTGGGTTTTTTTAATACCCAGCAACGTGGATGAATTTAGTGTGCTCAGTCTGTTTCATATATTGGGCATATGTTAGTAGCACAGACAAAGCAATGCTTAGTCTCATGTCTAACCTAACAAGAAACTAAAAGAGAAAATTATATTTTAGGGAAAAAATAGTTTGTTCTTAAGGATATTAAAGCTAAAGGCTACATCATAAAGTACTTGCAGAGGTGACAAGAATGAGTTGCACACGTAGGGAATGCACTGCTATTTCCTAAGGAGGGGGAGAAAAAAAAATTGTATTAATTGCAAAGTCATCTATCTGTTCCAGGGGAGGATTTTGGTAAAAAATTTCCAAGGCTGGTTCTGCTAAAAGAAACCAATAAACCCCTAAAAATAACACATGCTTCCTCCCCTCCTCCAGAAGTAGGCTGTACCATGAACTTTTCACATTGCAGCCTGCACATCGGGACAGAAGGCAGTGACCTGCAGCGGATGGACTCAGATCCACATTCTCAGACCCTCCAATTATAGCAGATGCTATTCTTGCCACTTTTTCTTTCTAGATATTATTTTAACATACTCAAAATATCTCCTGAGGAAAACATTCAACAGAAATGACAGCTTTTAACAGTTCAAAGCACAGCTGATCCTAACAGAATTTCATGAAGAAAACGTTTGGGTTTTTTTTTTGTTAAAAAGCTTTCCTTATAGAGTTTGAAGGGCCACTTACAATGAAGAATGTGTTATTTCGTATCATAAAAAGACCAAAGAATCTTGTACAGTCAAAAGGTACTAGGCATCCAACATACATGCATATTTTTATAGGTAGATATATATATAGGTACATATATACGTATTGATCGATATTGATTATTTCATACCTTGTGTATGTAGTGTTTCTATTTAGATCATCAGATATAGCACATTGTTCTATATAGATCTATACATAGCACAGACAGAATGGGGGAAGAGGAGATGAGAAAGAAACATGAACACATACAAACTTCTGGGGAGGAATGGAGCAATGAGGTTGCTGTAATACAAGCTCTGAGAAGATGAAGACTTAGGAGGACAGAGGTCCCATCACTATAGCTGAGGAGGAAAGGACAGATGGGAGAAAAATATTCAATGTGCAGAGAAAGAGGAGTGAAAACAGCAGGCAGTCAACACAAAGAAAAGGTGATGCCATTTGCTAAAAATATTAACTGTAGAAGTCTGGGAATTTGCTACATTTTACATTTGTTCCTTTCTGTCTGCCTCACTCCATGCCTTTGCCCGTTGCTGCCCAAGTACCTCTGTAACTAAGAACAGAGATTCACAAGTTAACAGGCTTGAACGGGACAGATCTAAACAATGTCTCGGTATTCACCATTATATAGATCATTCTGGCAGTGGGACAGATGCATCTCGTTCCTTTTGCCTGGGGCAGCTTGTAGCAGACTTCATAGCAGAGCCATGTCTTGACTTGAGTCTGGTAAGGAGATTTTCTTTCTCCCACTATACGCACCAGCAGTATAAACCCAGTCATCACTTAGGAAATGTAAAGGAAGCAGACAGCGGTGCTCCCAAAAATGCAAATGTGGAAAACCCATCATGGAATTACAAAAATCCTTTGAGCACCAGAAAGTTCTTAAAAACGAATTTATTTGCAGGATATTGCTGCATTTATACACCTGGAAGTAGCAAAGAACACTACGAAAAGAAATACTCAAAAAATTTGCCCCAAATTCTCTTTGCTCGTATGCCTGAGGACTAGGGTTTCGTGCTTTGAGAACTCCCAGATTTTCACTCACTCCAGTGAAACAAGTCTGTGAGGTGGTGCCAGGGCACTGCTGTTCATTCGCCAAGATGCATCATCGACAGCAAACCTCAAAGTGCTTCAACACCTCACGTACTATAGCACAAATAACTTTACCATCCAGAGGCAGGTGAATTCCCAACCTAGCACACAAGCTCTGCTTTTATAGCCAGAGATGTGTCACCAGACAAGAGCCACAGCTGACCACAAGTACATTCTTGATTCTCTGAATAGTGTCAGCTGCCAAGTGTTAGACTAATTCAGCATTAGCAAATATTGAGGTCTGGACTGTAGCTCAGTGTAACAGTCTGAGCACTTCCAGAAACCTAAATGATACACACTCGTTCCATGCACAGAATCCTCATTACTACAGATTAAAAGATGCTACTTTTAGAACCCAGGCTCACATGCCACAACGCACGATGAAAAAAGCAATGCATATTTAGTTATTTTTTTAAATAATTGTAATGTATATTAGCTTAAAGACAGTACTATAGTAGAACATTCCATGTAGTTTGAGCCTTTTTAAAAGGCAATGAAAGCCACAAGGTGGCCTAGATGAAAAGCTCCAATCTCTGAAAGTGACTATAATTAGCAGCATCAGCATTTAGCTGGAGCCCTCCTGTATTTGGTACCACTGCCAGGCAGAACGCTGTCACTTGAGCAAGCTTTATTCATTACACCAGTGACCTCAAAAGGAATAGCAGATTAGGAAATATGCCATTAATGGTACATCAAGGTATGTGTTTCCTACTACTATCCTTTCAAACTATTGAAAGCACCAGTTAGAACTCCTTTTTTTTTTTTTTGCTTTTTCAGAGATAAACATCAGATGTCTTCTTAAAGGCAAAAAAAAAAAGTCTGACCACTGACTTGTAACACAAGGAACGTGCCTTTCATGGAGTGCATCCATTTCTTTGAGTTCTAAAACATATTAGAAGGAATGACATTAAGATCTTAAATAGTGCAAAAAAACCCCGTGTACAGAAAATAGTACTCCGTCTGTTGAATTTAAGATGCTGATTTACTATTAGAATTGTGTATTAACTGGAGTCAACTCCGTGCATTTTGTATTCATCTATATTTCCTCGAGCTTCACCTGCCTTGAAATCCTCTCTTTCTCTCTCTCTTTCACATACACACATTTCCTCTTCACTCAAAGAACTTTGAAGTCAAACTTGTTGTCTGAATACTAGAACTTCTGAAATCTCAGGTCTGACTGCCAGGAGGTGCTCAGCTCACACTGTGGCTTTTCCCATTGTCAGGGAACACCATGCTTTCCTGCACACAGCAGCCTATTTTCAATCATTTCTGAAGCTTCTGCCCTTTCATCCACGCTGGGTGATAACACAGACAGGCACACACGCTTTCACGAGATCATTGCATAGGTCTCTCTTACTTTTGGAGCCAGATCATTAAAAAGGGTCAAACCTGCAGAACCAAATTACACCAGGGGGAACACAGCAATGATCAAAATACAGCTCTGTCTTGCACGGACTTGCCAGGAACTTGGAAAGTATTTTTGTTAAGTTTGTATGTACAAAAATTAGACTTTTATGTCCCTGAGGTCACAGGGAGGAAGAATAATCTATAGCACGGCTGTCAAACCCAAGTGAAGCTGTGGGCCAGCCCCTGGGCTGCTCCCCAGGCTACTGGTGCTGCCCTGCCAAGCTGGGAGGTAAAACAGCCAGAACACAGGACCAAACTGGCCCCACGCAGGCAGACTCTGAGAAGACCAACAGCAGAGGGATCTGCCTTAATGATGTTCTGCAGCATGGAGGGTTGGTGAGATGAAAACATTAAATAAATAAAATAAAGGACAAGGTGCATTTTACCCCACACTTCTATAGGATCAGACTCAGATGTTTCTTGCACCTCAGTGTTTTAACAAAGTCAGAAAAGCCTCAACCTGTTAAGATGGAACTGTACTTATTATTCTAAAATCTTCCTTATGGCAAAAATACGGGGAAAATATATGTTGATCTTAATGCAGCCTATGAAAAAGTGAAAGAGAAACGGTTAGGAATCAGTACATATTGGAAATAATGGAGGTACAAAGGAGCACTACACAGATTTAGGACTAATCAGGTCTGTGCAGGCAGCCTGGTCTTGACCCTGTTTCACTAGAATCTAGAGTAAGGACCACAGCAAACTGCAGCTAGGTGTGCTTCAGTGCTAGCACTCACACTAACTTGCAGAATGGTCTTCAGTGCTGCTAGAGGAGCACAGAGGCCACTCTGACCCCTTTGGTCCAAGGAGTAGTTCAGGCCAGTTCTCTGAACTAGAGAAAATAATCTGATCAAGACCTATTTTTTCCCCATTTAGTAACATTTGTCGTATCACTTTCAGGGTCAAATGAAATAAGTAAATTATGCCAACATATACTCACAATTTTTAAAGAGTGCATTTTCTCTGGATAAGAACTGTGCTTCTAACTCAGGAGAAGTGAATTTTACTTTCTGTTGCACTACTAACCAGTAAGATGATCCTGGCAGACCCTGTACTCCTTACTAGCTCAGATTGCCTATTCGTAAAATATGTATACTGGTGCCTTTGTCCTTTATGCACTAAAAGCCACTAAAGGAAAACATTCTGTAAACTAAGTATAGAGTAATATACTATGTAACTTTCATGGCAGTTAAACTTGATCTTTCAGAAAGAGAAACAAACTAAGAATGAGGTCTGATTGGATGGATTCTAATTTACTGCTTTGATAAATTTTGTAGTCATCTAAGACGTGATTGAGTACTGTGTTAGTGCCATAGGCACTGCATTCACAATTAATAAGACATTTCCAGATACAAAAATGTAGCATAAGTAGACTAAAGAGATAAACGTGCAAAAGAAGAACTACTTTCATTAGACAGTTGGAAAAACAAGGTATAGAGACTAAAAGCCTTGGCTAATTTGCACAGGAACCCACGATAAGGTGGAAATTCACTCCACAACCCCAGAACTCCAGTTCAGTGTCCCAGCCAAACGCTACTCTTCACCAAACAGCAAGCTTCAATTTCTGCATGCGACATGTAGCACGTGCAGAAGCTGCAGGACATCTCCATCACAACCTTGGGTCCCTGTTCTGCTTTCACAGACTGCCACCTCCGCTTCTGAAGCTCCAGACCAGACAAGTGTAATGGTCCATTCTTCTGGGTGGTAGGAAGAACCTTTTAAACCTGTTTTAATACTAATGCCACATTTGTAGGCCCCAGAGATAAAAGTTGGATTCTATGAAATAGCTCCATAAAGACGATGTGGTTCATTAGGAAATGAAGCTCCCCGGGACAACATCATTCAGCCAAAAAACCAGAAGCTGTAAATTAACATCAATATTTTTCTATTTTCCAATATATTTATTATAATTAGTAACAATAGGAAAGCCATGATTGCAAGTTAAGCACCGCACCGCCCGCATGAAGAAAGTATTGTGTGACTGAATCAAGGCAACACAAAACAGCAGCTGGAAATTGAGTGCCTCGTGAAATTTACACTGTTTAAACTAATCAGTTCATTGTGTTAACGGATTCATGATAACACCATCCACTTAGTGCCTTGGTAAGCGAGCTCTTCTCTAATCCTCCTCCTTTTTCACTCACTAGCACTTTCTCCAGTTCTATGGCATCAAACTGGGATGTCACAAATAAACGACTGAGATCTAATTACAGAGGCAAAGCATGCCAGGAAAGAAGATGAGCAACATGGGAAAAGACTCTCAGCATTATCACAGAGAGGCGCGTAAGGGGGAGCTGGGTTGGCAGGGAGTGGGGCTAGTGGCTATCACAAAGCTGCAGGAAAAGCACAGCCCATACGGCTTTGCTAAACCTTCAGCCTTGAGGCTTCAAGGAGCCTTCATAAAAATGTGTGAAGAAATCACTACGCCATCACATACACTGATGCTTTGCTGTCAGTCTTCAGAGTGATGAAGAGCACCACAGTACAATAAGTATCATGGATGAATACAACAGGGTGAGGTCAGACAGCCCATTTAGTTCAGTCCACTTATCTGTTCAAAGACAGGTTCTTAAAATTGCTCAACAGACACAAAACAAACAGGATCTTCAAAGTCACACAGATGCCTCTTAGTGACCACAGGCTGGGTTTGCCAAAGGCAGGAGGAAGAGCTGCTGGGTGCTCCCCTACTTTCAAAAAGTCATCCTCAAGATTTAAAAACCTAGATCAAAATTGAGAATTAACGTCTGTCTTTTTCTCTTTTTAAAAATCCAGTCAACACAGTGTTTGGGTGGCAGTTGATCCTGCAAAGATCTGACATCTACAATATCACAGAAACACTTTATGCTTTACAGAAGCAAGAGACTTTTTGCTTTCTCTTAAATAACATTTGCTATACATATGCATAATATATACACATAAATGCATATATTTTCACACTACTGTTGCCTGTTGAGCTAAAATTAGGTTTGTGGCAGAGCTTGTCCTCCGTCCTATTCTGTTCAGGTGCCATGGATAATATTTTGCATTTCACAAGTGAGAACATAGTGGATAATTATCACAGCTGCAAAATTCCTTCAGCGTCAGATTCCCCATCTGTACTGTTACAGAGAGGATAAAGACACTCATCTCTCTGTGAGAAAACTGCTTGAGAGAGCATAAGCGAAATGTCAGGCTATGGTAAAACAGTAGAAGAAAACTGGAAGTTAAGAGACCCCTGTAACAGTTTTCATTTATTCACTTTGCACTAGCATATGTGATTAAGTAACACAGAATGAAAGACACAGAAGGATGAATCACAATGTAAAGATTGGCCTTTAAATTGTCTTTAGGATTTGGGGATTATCCTGAGACATCTGAGACCTCAGTTATCTTCTCTTCTGCCATGATGAAGTAGACACTGTTACTATAGATTTATACAATTTTTCCTTGCTTTTAAAATAGCAGAGCATAGGCTTTGCAGTGCCTTTTGAATTTCCAGGGCTTGCCCATACCAGAAGGCTCACACAAAATAACTAACCCACAGAAAATTCACAGCCTTCCTACAGCCTCCATGTAGGCTGAATTTCCTGCTGCTCACACTTCCAAGGTAGAACTCACAAGCTATGAACTCCTGTGAAGGGAATTTTTAGGTGAAACCCTCTGATCTGCTGGTAATCAGGACAGATGATAACACTATTCCCCATTTAAGAGTTTGTGCGTAAACATTTATGTTGAAGGGGAAAGAGGTTTCAATTAGAATTTTACAATTAGACTTAGTTTTGTGGTGGAAGAAACTCTTGGATACCAACTTCAAACAGATGGGATGAAAATATGTAATCACTGTATACACTATTATTGTTGTTGTTAATTCCAACAAAACCACTAGAATCACTTACAGCTCTCTTCTATAACACTTACTTCCTTGTTATTTCGCAGCGTAAGTCTTCAGGGCTGCTAATTTCCATGAGTCATGGCTATAGAATGAGATCTATAAAGGTTATAAACCAAACACTTTTGCACCCCTCAATTCAAGAGAGACATGGAGAAAGTGGAGAGGGTTCAAGGAGGGCTGCTAAAGGGAAGATGTTCTGTAAGGAGAGACTGAGGGAGCTGGATTTGTTTAGTCTGGTAAAGGAGGCAGCCAAGGAGCAATCTAATAGCTGCCTGCAGCCATGTGAAGGGCCATTACAAAGATAGCAGAACACAACTTCTCATTCTCCTGGCAGATATAACAAGGAGCAACAGCCACATCTTGCAGCATGTAGAGTTCAAACTGCATATTACAAAACCCCCTTTTTACTAGGAAGGTGATGCAGCCCTAGAAGAGCTGCCCAGAGAGGCACCTCTGCCCTTGGAGGCTTTTAAAACTTGGCTAAACAAAGCCACTGCTGAGCTGGTGTTGGCAATGACCCTGCTTCAAAGGGAAGGTCAGACTAGCTGATCTCCAACGAACACCTCCAAGGCAAGCTTCCACGATTCCAGAATAGGTGCAGGTATTCAATGCTGAGAAAGACCAAAACTGCTGGTAGGAAGCTTTCCCAAATGCCAAAGCCCTACACACTTTCTTATTCCTTGTCTTTCTGAAAGCCGTGTCAAATCCTCATCTGTTTCAGCAAGAGGGAACCCATCGTGTCTGACAGTACAACAGCAACACCAGACTCACTGTAACAAGCTGGGACCTTACAAGTTTCTGTGTGGAGTGCAGTCACCTTTGCAATTAGAACTTTTATTTAATTGTCTTGAGATCAAAAGAAACATCTGTCACATTACACTTTTAATCTGAAAGCTACAGTTTTAAACTCTGAAAAAATAAAGAATACAATAGTTCTACCCTGACCTGTAGCCTTAAACATCAGCCATCAATCACTTTAAAAAGGGATTCAATATAGGGAAACCAGTTAGTTCAATGCATCAAGGATGCACAAGTTGAGTTTACAACATTAATACAATCTGCATTAAAAAAACCAATCTGCCTCAGTCTAGTGTCTTGTCAGAGAGGGAAATTCAATTCCTAATTCATTCATTTTCCTATATTTGGTTGTACAGAAAAAATGGTCTTGTGCTTAAAAGCATGAGAATACAAATGGCAGACCTGGACTTGAAGCTCAATTCTTTTGCATTCAGCTCTGCTACAAGCTTCCCATGTAACATTTTGCAAGTCACTTAAACCAAACTTGGTGAAAGGATCCACTAAAGCAACTGTATCCATTTCTGGGTATCCAACTCAATACCGAGGCTTCCAGTCACGCTACTTCCCAACCTGGTTTGGACCAAAGCAGTATCTATTCGATACTTCATTTCTGTTTACAAACCTATCAATAAAGCTACTCCTGTGATAAGAAATAAAAGTACAACCTGTAACATTGCTCCCTCCCACCAGCAGTTTAGAAATTATAGCATTATCCCATTCCGGAAAGCAGGAAGATAAATGTAGCACCTGGAACTGCAATGAAGCATGACTTTTACTTTCAGCACACACTGAATAATGAATTTTGTAGAGCTGCATTGGCTACAGTCAGAACTGCTGCATTTGTGTGGTCACTGATTAGATGAACCAATTTTTTATAGACGGCTAGGCTGTCTGATTGAGATAAATGCCTTTGCTAAGCACGGTCCATTGCCTCAACTTACTTTTCCTGCAGTTGCTGTAACGCAGCTAAGAGAACGGGTTGCTTTACCTGTGCATTTCTATATTTTATATTTCATACATATTCAGAATTCTTTGGGACTGTAAGCACTGTTTGATTCTATTATTGAAATCCATACTCATCAGGTCCTCTGGATTTTGTATTATAAATTCCCCTTTTTAATTTAGAAACCAGTAAAATTTACATAGGATATAATACAAACCTTTGAAACTCCAAAAATGCATAATGGAATCCAGAGAAGGAAGAGAAGCAGATAATCTCAAGGGCTCCTGAGCAATATGAAGTATTAATTGGGGAAACATTATTCTCCTGGGCAGTAGGAGCAATGAGAGGACAGAGAACAGGAAATACTGTCAAATACCCATACGTGACACTTGCAGAATAGTGGAAGAATACAGTATCTGCTATATAAATATTATAAGGATTAAGACTATGCTTCTAGTCCAAATGTTAAGGTAAACACGGCTTCTTGCAGAAAACAATAGAAGTGACAAAACGGGCTCCCCTCTGTCAAGCCTTCCAAAATGTCACCCTCCTCTCCCAGTTAGAGGAAGTCCTCTGACTGGTCTGTCTTAGTTCAAAAACCTAAGGAAATTTATGAGCTGTACTGTGATAGTTCTGACAGGGGAATGCCATCCCACACCAAAACTAGCAGACCTGTTCTATGACCCAAAGAAGAATTTTCTAAGGGAAAGAATCTCAGATCCCTTACAAGGTAAGGAACAAGACTCTGGAATCACCAACTTACTTCTTTGCACAATAGGCTACACAAAATTTTCCAAATTGCTTGTTTTCTTGTGCTCCTGCCCCTTCATCCCTCCAAAATTTTCACAGGTATTGGGACCACAATAAACACAAATTGGCATTTTTTTAAGCTGATTCACATATTACTGAATTATAATGTGCTAAGGGAGAGCCTATGTTTGTTGACAGGTTGATGGTAGACGGGACCGCAGTGGCATTGAGTCCGTATTTCCACTGGGGCGATGTTGCTGCCACTCACTCCCAAGTGACCGCTGCCACAGATCATACTTGTGCAGTAAATGAAAGCTTAGCTCCAAGGGGCATTACCAAGAATTTTTTGCTGCATTACATTATATCCCCCAAGGTGCAGGAAGACATTAGTTGCAAGCTTTATGACTAGCATGCATTAGAGCCATTAAATTCTCATAACCTTTTAAATTTTTCATGTTATATTATTCTAGAAATGCTTTCTGGACCATGGGCATGCACCAGCTACCACAATAGCAATGCCTGACTCTCTATTTAGGCATGCTCCCAGTGTCTCAAGCTCCCCCCTTCCCTTTGTTTCAAAATATCCCCATTGTAGATCCTTATGGCTTGGGCTGATTTTGCTAAAGAGACCCAAGTGGCCCTGACTGAGAGCAGTTTCACCGAGAAAACTATATGCTTGCTCTTTTCCATTAGTTGTATCTTATTTTGTACCTTGGACTTTCTGAATTTGCCTTAATATTTTCCCCTATAGTTCCACTTTCAGCTTGCATTTCTTTTATCTGTCTTTGCAATTAAATACTGGCACCAATCTGTTATGCTCCTTCATTATCCTTTTTATGAACCTACTACAAACAATCCTACCTACTAGTTTTAGACCTTGTCCACATTGATTTATATTTGTTTGTGGGCTTCTATCGCTCCCCCAACTCCTCCTGATTGTACTTTTATAGACTTTCAGACTCTTTTTTGCCCTTTGGCTGGAAAACCCCATCTAGCACAGTCTTCCCATCAGGCAGAGGGAAAATCCTTATTTTTTGCTATTTAAGTTGTTTCCAGTGTCCTTTCAGGCAATTTCTAAGATCCTGAGAAAAGTATTCCACAGATTTTAAGACAGGCACCCATCCATCTACGTAGTCTTACTTGGAATGCTACGAAAACTTCCTATTGCTTTGTTTTGCTTAGCAAAACAAAATCTCCAAATATTCCTACTTGTACCACAAAAGGGGACAAACAGAAATGTGCAGAACTGGATTAGCAGGTGGTTCTGTGAACTGCCTCTGCTTTCATGTGAACCTGACTGGGTAATTAAAGTGTGTAAACCAAGATCAATTACTACACATTTCCCACTGTGCTGAGTTCCCACTCTGTAATCTTCATTCCTCAATTAGTTATCCTTTCCTAATTAAACATAGCTAACAAGATGCAGAATCCTCCCTAACATATCACTTAATAAACATTTTAATCCTTATGATTAAAAAGATCTTAATATCACAAAAGTGCAAGCATGGGCTCAAGAGAATCTCAGAAGCTACAAATAATCAGGGTGGTTGATGCACAAACACACTTCTGCCACCACTAAAATGTACTGTTTCAGGGAAATCACCAGTTTCCCAGTGCTGCTTATGCCTTTTTATTTAGTTTATAGCAGAAGCCTGTTACACTGCACCTAGACAAATAAATTTCAGTTATGTGTATTTTATGTACAAAGAAAATATTTACAGAGGACTAAGTGTAGTTCAGCTTCACAGGTATCGATCTGGTTAAGTGTCTCTAGTTATCTTTTTAAAAATCAAACATACTTCACATCAAGTTTTTATTAGCAATTAATTTTATGTGCCATCACATTACTCTTTCACCAAATTCGTTTAGTTTTCTCCGAAGTTTTCTACAGAGCAGGCTAGTACTGATCAATGTAATGTGATGTAACTCTGGAACACAATGTGTTAAATAATTCTCATCATGTGCAATCCATAACAGAACTAATGTGAAAACATCGATAACTATTCAGCATAACAGCTGGTTCAAGAAAGCATCTGGAATTCCAGGCTCACATCCTTAATCCTATAATACAGACTGCCTCTGTTTATTTATACAAGCTTACCATGCAAATGACTTTATTTGCTATTTGTAACTGAAGGATAAATCTACTTCAGAGCTCTAGAACTCTGTTTCTAAATCAACAGTTTATACTGAAAGAGAAGAACCCTCAATATCTCTAAGTAGACCAGCTCACTGATGTTTGCAATTACAGAATATTTCAGGCAAGCTTATGAAAATTCCATATCCTTCCCTTTCCTTTGCTCTGCCCTGAGTGCATTTGGTGTGCCGCGTTTTACTGTCTTATTTTATAGTTTATGCATTCACATCCTCCTGTTGCACTACAAACTCTTCCTTAAAACCTTATTCCTACTGGCATGTTCAAGGTATTCCAGCCTGCAGATTCTGCTCTGCACTTACTGTGCCCAGAGAATGTGCACTGAAAGACGAGCTGGAAGAATGCCTTTACCAAAAAGAAACACTCTGCCAAGAATATTGGATCCTGTATTTCTCTAATAAACAATCTACAGTGCCTGAATTTCATTTGGATAAGGGATTAAAAGTGCTGCTCATAGTAATATATTAAGACAGCGAAGTGCTGTTAAGACGGAATCAACTATTGGCACCTACCCAGAGTCAATGGATTTCTTAAAAAATGGTGTTCAGTACTTTTAGAGTTTCACCTTTGCGTAACTGGACATATGTTTTTTTTGTTTGGTTGGTTTTTTGTCATCAGTAATACAAGATTAACAAAATACTGAATTTTCTTGTGTCAGCACAAACTCAGATGACACGGAGGTGGGATCCTGGTTTTGTGTCCATGTTCACATGCCTTTCTGATGAGGCTGTAGGTGCCAGGCCATGTTCAGGAGTAGAAGTTGCTTGTCTCCACACCTAAGCTATTTTTTCATGGGGGGGTCTAAGCCTCAGACCCAGTGCATGTTGCATTTGGCTGCTTTTGCAAGGACAAGAATTAGGGCAGGTCCCACCCACGTGAGCAGGATGGAGTCCTCCCACACACTGTCCAACCAGACCGCTCTGCCAAGGTCTCCAAAATAAGAAAACATATCAGCAATTTGAATTTATTACTCACGATGAGAGTTCTTCACGAGAACGGGATTCCTTCTAAGACTGGCAAATACAGCACTTCTGACAGAACTACACCAAAGCAAAGAATTTGGAACAGAACAACTAGGACACAGAAACAAGAAAAGTTAACACTATTTATGATGCCTTGTATTTCACTGGGGGGGACAATGAGGAACCTGGCTGATGCATCCTCAGAGTTATTATTCGGGATGCAACAAACACACATGCAATGCACACTAATCCCAGCAGACAT
Source organism: Tringa solitaria (assembly GCA_026413425.1). Lineage (NCBI taxonomy): Eukaryota > Metazoa > Chordata > Aves > Charadriiformes > Scolopacidae > Tringa > Tringa solitaria. The sequence continues at coordinate 31,941,279 of JAOXJM010000002.1, forward strand.
GCTTTGGGAAGGGAAACTTAAGCCAAAGTGGATCGTTCAGAGATGACACCCTGCTCTTGCCACAGAGCTCTCTCCAAGTGTGACCCACACCTCAACAAGCATCACACAGTTTTAAAACTGTCTCTGGACACACAGAAATTAAGCATGAGGGACAGGAAGAGGCATCTGTGAACTGTTATTCAGGAAGAAAGCAATTTTGATTCAGCAAAGTGAAGCTGTAAAGACATGCAGCTCTCTACATCCAGACTTAGTCCCTCAAGAGGCCCCAGAGAGCAAGACAAATGAGAATAAACAAATACCCGCTTCAAAGAAGTAACAATTCAAGTATAAAAAGAGCTAAGGATAAAAAAGCACAACAAATGAGTAAATATGGGACAGGCAGGGTAACACCAAGAAGCAATGAGGAGCAGCTTCACGTATCAGTTAAGTCAATCACAGTCAAGTTTTTGTAGGTGTGAAAAAAACTGCATTTTAGAGCAGATTTCAGAGAAGGAAAATGAGTTAACATTACAAATGCTCATGTCTGGGACATGCAGCTTATGTCTGAGGTGACACAGATGAAGGAGTCAAATGTCAGTTGATTCCCTGTCAAATGCAAAGCTACAAAACCCTTTTGCGGCAATATTCTGAAGAGATACAAACCAGGCCAGATTACGGCTGCCAAAGCCAAGGACATGATGTTGCAATAACCAAGATGCAAAATCTGTGACAGCTTTGATGAACGCTCTGCAGTACAGACAGGAAAAGCTGTCATGCAGACAGAATGCACAGGATTTTGATAGGCTGGATGGAAAGCGAGAGGGAGAACCACGAGCCAAAGGGAACACCCAGATTACTCATTCAAATGGGAGAGCAGCACAGCAAGTGGAAGGGAGCCCGTGGAAGATTACAAGTTCCAGGTTAGCAATGGCTTGTTTAAGGCAAGACAGAGATGAGGGGACGTCAGAGTCACGCTGAGATTCTAGGCTCTGCAAAAGCTGATGAGCGCAGAAGCAGACCCACAACACTTCTTAGCTGACTTTATTAACTTCATGCAGTATTAAGCTTTGCTTAGACAACTACTCAACCATTCCAGAAAGGCTGGGCTTTATGTTGTGACCCAATGACTGAAGCCATTAATATTTTTGTTCTCTTAGAGCTACGTCATTTGCAACAGATTACTCCAGCAAATTTCCACAGCTCATTAACATTTCCCACTAGTTAACTCTCAGCATACACTAGTCTTTC
>JAOXJM010000002.1:31951867-31965201 GCA_026413425.1 Tringa solitaria
ATAAGTTAGTTGCAGCTATTCATCCCCAAAATCTTTCCTTAATAGCAATACTATTTGAAAAAAAAATTTAAAAATTCATGCTTGGTATTAAAATATTTTCCACTGTTTGAAACACCTGTTGGAAATCTGAATACATCCCTGTCCCCCTGTGTCACACCGCTCCGCCCCGGCCCTGCACGATATGTTCCTCTTTTCTGCCTAGAAATATATAAATTATTTTATATCTTTTTACATCAGTATCTCATATAATATCTACACTGGTCTGAAATCACACTCATGCTACCATTATTGCATAAGGGAGAAAACATGGTGCTTTGAAGCATAAGTAGTAAAACGTCCATAAACATCACCTGGCCACACAGCACCCAGATTTCCATGTCCCAGTGATGCACAGCAGGAGGCCTGGTACCCTGGAAGTAGACTCTAGTCTGTAATTTACTGGAGTATAGTGTGAACACAATGGCAAAAATGAGGTCTTAATGTAAGATTTTGAGTCCTAAGGGCTTAAAGGACATCCCTAGAAACAGGGAATTCACAGTGAAGTCTCCACAGAGGTTATAGGAACAACACAATATATCAGATTTAGGCTCGCTCAGGTACAGCTTCAGAGATTTCTTCCCTCAGTTCAGCCAACTTCTTCAAGACATGTGATTAATTATTTGCTGTCAACAGAGAACAGGATTGATATACATGGATTCTGACTCCACAGCCGTGTCATCTGGCTGAGACAGTAACACATGGCCCGTCCTTTGACTTTTAGCACCACGCAGCTTCCCAAGCTGTTTGCAGAACTACAGGTGGATGGGATGCAGAAAAGGCCTTGTCCGTAATGAAAATGGTGTGTACCTTTGTAACCAGGTGGCCTAATACCATTCCAAAATTTACCCCCCTTTAGGATGGACTTCACGTCACCCAGTTGTGTCAGATCCCTGAAATAACGTTGCAACCGTCTCCAATCCAACTGTGAACGCACAATCAATACTGTCTGCTGAGACTGAGAGAGATGCATTCAGCTGGCATCTTTGCTTAGAAAACCAGAACATCACACTGGACTACAGCAAATGACTCTTTTTGCCCTTTTGTTCTCAGTATTACAGTGCACAAACAGTAGCTTACCTACTGCTAGAACAGCAGCTTTGTTTAGAACTTCTATGGCTAAGCTTTTCATACACACCTTGCTTACATCTGAAATTGTCTATATCTTGGGTCTTGTTACAATATGGTCATTTTAAAGATACTTTAGTAAGAATTTCATTTTAAATTATCTTTAAAATATCTTTAAATTAAATTATATTTAAATTATATGAATAAGCTTTTCATTATAAAAAATATTTAAAAAAAATAAAATACATTATAAAAATGGTTTGTAGGGCAATCCTTTCAAGTACCTACCATAATAGTTTTTGCATTTGTGATTGCATTAGATTTATATGCATAAATTTATACTGTGTTGAATTTATCAAGGACTTTAAATTTTAAAAAAAGCCCGACATAGCAGCATCTAAAATCTGTCCTTTACATACATATAATACAGAACAGAGTTCACATCAAACCTTAATTTTCATATTCATGCCTTTTGATTGCTTTTTTTCACTAGTATCACTGATTCATTACCAGGGATTTGATTCAATTTTTATACTAAAAAGCTTAAATCAGTCAAATGAACGATCAGTTTCTGGGTGCAAGTAACTAAGCACTGTACATGCAATTGTATACAAGCATGATTCCGGGAGATGGGCAGCTCCTGGGAAATGCCATGACCCTTAACAAATGTGTAGTTCCTCTCAATCTCTGAGATAAGGCTTTAATAATTGACTTAATAATTATCACTGCTCCCTGAACAATTCTAAATACTCACCGATCCCTCCTTTTACTCATGTCGTCTTGTAAACTCAGCAAAACAACAGACAGGGGACATGTTTACATTGATTTATTAAAGCAAATTAGAATACAAAAAGATGCAACAAAAAAGTATAACCCTGAGATAGGTATGCACTGTGGCAACACTAGACCAATGTAGACACTTCAGGCTCCTGCAGAAAATATCTATAGCTACTGCAGACAATCCATGGTATCACGATTGAAAACTGACTGCTGCATTGCAGCCCTTACCTCATTACATGAATACATTCTGGTTCCTTGGTGAAGCTGTAGGCGTAGCCACTGGACGTTGTGCCAAAATCAATAGCCACAACAACAAGAAATAACTGTTCTACAGCATCATCTGCATCAGAGTCCTTCTGTTAAACAGCAGAAGCAAAACAGACACTGAGTCACTGATTAGAGTAAGTGTAACCTGTCTTACCCTTCAGTATTTCTGCCCTCTGAGACATACATATCTCTTCAGTGAAAATAAGGACTTCCCTAAAGCTGCATTTCTAACCAAAATTGATACCAGAAAACTTCACATTCAAATGGAAGTGGAAATTCAATATACAACTCAATATATTTGCTGGAGCCTTTTATAACTAACCTGCTGAATCAAGAGTTGCCTTCATATACATTTCTTGAAATTGCTATTATCCTGTATCATTAAAACTTATGGCTAAACACTAGGTTATTAGTTTGGGGGCTGGTTTGTCCTCTGGGTTTTTTTTCTTAAATTGATCAACTGAAGAATATGTTTACATCCATCAATGTTGTATATTTGGGATTTATTTGGTGTTTTTAGGAGTTACCTATATCATAACCTTGAACATGACGTATTACTAAATTTCAAAACTAGTGGAGACAGAACAACCTAAAATACAGCAATAAGCTGTATATCTCATGATAACTATTTATTTATGAAGAATTTATGTACCATTTATTTTGAAAGCACTACATGCATTCTTCCTCCTGCCTGTGCTAGAATGTGGAAAACTGTTCAGCTGCTTATAGTGAATCTGAATCCTTCTTTTCCCTGTAATACTGCAGTCCCTGAAAAGCACAGTCAAGGGCAACATGTGAACGTTAACTAGAAGAGCTGGAAAGGTTATTGCCCAAATCATAACGAAGTGATATAAAGAACAATGTGAATAAGCAAGGAATTGTACCACTCCCCAGTATCCTGTTGCCTATCAGAAATCCTATACAAAGGAGCAATAAGTAACGAACAGCAAGGAACTACTGCTCACATGCTGATGGTGGTTAAGGCTCTGGCAGCTCAGCAGGTCAGGAGGAGAAGCAGCTGGAAACACTGGTGACAGGGCTACGTACCATAAGCAGGCAGATAGTGAAGGGGGGCAATAAATCCACCTGCACACATGTCTCTTGCAAAATCAGCATGGAACAGACCTGTTGACGTAATACTACACAGCTCAGGTCTGAATCATCCACCACATCATCCATCTCCATTACTCCATGCCTGCTACTCCCAGTACCTTTCTATTGTATCCCTACATTTTTCAAGATCATCCTGTAGGCTTGCTCTTTAAAATGAAGAAACAAGAGTAATAAGGTTTGGTCTCAAATAATGAAAGACTTGTTTGGATTCTCCTAATATATCTTTTCAACTAGAGCAAAATGTTATTTATATGCCTTCCTCAAAGAGTTTAAAGAGCAAATCAAACTGAAAGAGGACATAAATTCATCAGTACCACAGAAATAAAAGGGGGAAGTTCTAGACTATAGGGAGGAAAAAGGGAATAAAAGCTAAAATTTACGAGAGAGAACTCTGGAAATCCTGGAGAGGGATGTTATACAACTCTGAACTTCATTCAGAAAGCTAAGGAAGAAATCTGACAAGGGTAGCAATATGTTCCAAACGAGACCCCTTGCAATATCAAGAAATACGCTGTGCACATACTGTGTTACAGGTGATCTTAAAAGCAGATGTGACTCAGTTGTAATGGCAGTTTGTAGGAAAATGAATGTGACTGCATACAAGGTTAAAGCACACTACCTTTATGAATGACTCTCTTGCTTCTAAAAACTAACAGAGGTGGCTATTTTCCTCAAGAAACTAAACCAGTTCTATTTTGATCTTCTCTCTAAAATGGAGGAGATTCTTTTCTCTGGGAATGTGGATTTTACTGTTGAATATCATATATATCCTTCCCTTTTTTCTAAACAAAATGAGACTTTTCAGAGGTTGCCTAAACAAATGAGTGATAGAGACAGAACTTGGGAACCTTGAGGATCAAGAAGCCCCTGCATTTGATATAAAAATATGGAGGAGCAAATCTATTAGCTCGGCAAGTAGACACAAAAAAAAGCTAAACCAGGACCCCAATAAAATGAATGTCACTGACTCCAGTTATCCAAATTTCACTTAAGACTATGGATAGCATAAAAGGAATCACTATGCAAGGAAATGACAATTTTCTAAAGAAATTATGTCCCACCGAACAGGCAGGAGGAAGTAATGTTAACATACAGTATGTTAAGAGTACATTTCTTACCACAATATGTGATGGAGACAGTGGAGTTATTCCAGGGTCTCCCAAACTTTTGGCTGGTGATGAGTAAGCAGATGTGGAAACTGCATCTGAAAGGAAACAATTTTTCAGTGTCAGTAAACAGAATGAGTAGATAGGACAGTTGCTTTGCAAACTGCTACACTATTTTCCTGTAGTAACAAATCTGCTAAAAAAAGAAAGCAAATTCCACAGCTGCCACGTAAAATATATTTTTTGCACTTGCAACAGGCAAAGACACAACAACTGCAGTTTTGGTTTTAAAATGTTTGTCTGACCGTCATGACAAACTTTCATTATTTTGCCTGCTACATCACCATGTATAATTTTAAAAGTTTTCCTAAATGTATTCAGAAGCCATAGTTAACACAAGCAGCTTGAACACTATACGTTCATGTTAATGGCCTAACATTTAAATGTGTGAATGCAGAAACTAAGCACAAGTTGTGAGATCAAAAAAGACAGACTTATTTTAAGAGAAAAAGAGAAGTTGATACCAATTTGACAACACAGTAACAATAAGCTGCAACTATTCCATCGTGAACCTTTATTCTGAAACTCTCCCAATACTGTCTCTGCTTTTATTCTTTAATACACTCTGCACTGAAACATCTTGCAGCTGTTAATATTACTGCAGGACAGAATCCAGCTGGGAAAAAGGAAAGTATTATTAACAAATCATCAAAGAAATATTTGTACCCCACATACAATACTGAAATTTCATTTAAAGGAACATACCAAATGAGTGACAAATACTATAATGCACTATTTGTATTTTTCCTTCTTATATTTACCCTATTGATGACAGAAAAGGAAATGGCTCATTAAAATGATTAAGCATTGATGACTCAGATGGATTTATATAAAGTATATTTCTCTTATGAAGACTGCAATAGTTTATCAAAATGCAATGTAGAAAAGGTACCACACATTCTGTCCATGCTTACACCCCTCTATCCCCAAATTTAAACCTTGTTTACTGAATTATTTTCTGTAGAATACATATGTAAAGCAGAATTATTTAATAAGTCTGTAAAGATTAATAACCATAATAAATACTAAATAATGCATTTCAACCTATTTTTATCACCTATTTGGATGTATCACACAACAAAGTGCACACTTGAGCATAGCTTGTATTTCCTAGACATGACTGACAAGTCAGAGCATTATTCCAAGATGACACAGGAGCTGCTCTCCAAGAAAAGACCTTAGAACTACTTAATGAAGAATCCTGTTATTCCTAGTAATCAAATAGGTGATGTTTCCCAGGGAAGAGGCACAAACTCCGCAGTAGGCAACTAGGGGATAATCTGCCCACAGGAAAAAAATCTTCCTCCAAATCTTAATATTGCTCTTGTAACAACATTTATTTCAGTTCAAGCCACAATATGCCTGTTGAGCCTGATCTTCAAAAGCATTTGCAGAAGCACAACATTCACATTTCCTATACGAGTTTTTCAAGAATATATTATGTTACTCCTCTTGTGGTAAAGTACAAAAAGCCAGAGGGTAAATGCAACAAGCACTGAATGTGCTCGGTTCGTTAAGATATATTTGGATCAGATGCTGTTATCAGCCTCAGATGCTGTTATCAGCCTCCTTTGTGCAATTTCTTCATCTTTTCAAAACAGATTAATTTTTGTACCATCAACATGGCATTTTTCATAGAACTAAAGAATAATATTTCAGCACACACACAAAAAAAAAAATTAGTAACAAAACAGGCTCCTTGCAGCCTGCTGTCGTTCCTGACTGGACAAGAACCAGTACTTCCTGAGCAGACCAGGACATCGCAATACTGACTCAACATCTTTGGAAACTGGTGTGTCTCCTCCGCTCAGGATGCTGGCTTTGGAGGACAAAAATGTAGACATCAAATCACTATCTATGTGAAAGCGTTTGTTACTAATTTTTTGTTACCTGTTTCAGCACTCATGTTTCAGCAATCTGTTTTCCAGCCTGTCTTCAGTTATCAGCTTGGGTGTACCTTTAGAAGTTATTTATAGCTCTATATGCAACTCAGAAAATCCTGTGTGACAATATACATATTATTATTTTTTTTTTGTCCCTCAGAGAGCAGTGATTAAATAAGCAGTGCAATATTCACATTTGTCCAGTGAAATTGTGCTAACTTGGCTGGTGTTCTATCAAGAATTTATTCAACCCTGTTAACTTGTGATAATCTAGCGGTGTAAAAATGTATGCAAATGCATTTGCATATCCATAAGTATAAAAATACTTGCTAACAAATAAAAAATGTTAAGAAGAGATCAGAGGCCTGTCTTGGGTACCCATAGAAAATACCGCTTAAAACAGAAAATGGTCTTAGATATTTTCATTGAAAAATCTTTAAATTTTCCATTTCAGCTTCAGAATGCTCTTGAAGCCTTAGGCATAAAGGCTGGATTTGTGGAAGCGTTGTTAACTTTTTCTCATTTTCATCAACTGCTCAGCTCTGCTGGAAGGTTAAGCTCTTGGCGATTTATCATTACTTTTTTTGACCAGAGGCAAAACAAATCCTTCCAAACCCATGGCCACTCTGCACTGCATTCACTGCTGCTCCTCAAAATACCCAGTTAAACAAAATAATCCTACAACGAGTCCTACATGCCACCAGCCTGGAGTTCTGTTCAAATAGAAGGAAAATCATGGAAGGCAATGCCTATAAAGTAGCAAAGTAAAATTTGAACCAAACAAATGACAGTGATTCTGTTACAGTGATCCCGCAGAGTTGCTATCATGTTGGCACAAGCAGCAGTTGCATTACATTGCAACTGGTTTCATGAGACTAATAACTAATCAGGTGCAATAACTGGGACAGCTATAATTGTTACAATGTAAGTCAGCTGTTAAAAGAGGACCTGACATTACCAAAGAGCTTGCAGAGCTAATGAATGAATGAGTGTAGTTCAGAATTCTGGGAAGTTAAGAAGTCGTTTATCAGAGCAGTTGGCATTGACAGAAAACCATTTGCAAGCCAGTCACCCTGGATTTAATGCCAAGAGTTCTTCTAACACGTAGTGAAATAGTTGTTAAAACCAAATGAAATAAGAAATTTGTAACATTATACTGTCTACCCTATCTAAACTGAAAGGTGCTAAAATATACTTGTCCATGTGGGAGCTTTAATATTTTGGTGAGTTAGTGTCTGCTTGGGGAAAAAATGTTCATGTGTCCCAGTTTTCACAACTCTGTTTTGAAGAGCGGTAAATGCATGGATATTCCAGGATATTTTAAAAAATCTGTTATTTCTAAAGGACTGTGACTGGTTGATCTGAAAAAAAAAAAAAAAAAAAAAAGCATCTGTTCCAAGCCAGAGAATGGCTGAAGGGTTGCAAGGAACCCAACTTGCAATCACGGATCAAAAAAAAACTCGCCTTTTTTTGGCTTAGCCTTTGTGAGTAAATTCCTCTTCTTAACAATTTAAAAAGATGTCCTGGAGAGTATCACGCTATTTGGAACAGTTCTTAAAAAACAAGATGGCTTATGAAGGCTTCTCTAACAAAAAAACACAATAAAGTAGTGCCCCACATAGCTCAAGTTCCAGCTTTATCTCCCATGTTTACCAAGGATCTCTAGCTGTGTCAAACTACACACTATGAAAAAAACATACAGCTAAGCAGCGTGTGTGAAATAAACAATTCTTGACAATTTGCACACCAAAATAAATAAAGAAATCTGATTCAGAATCCAAATTAAACTAAGGCTTCACATACTTCAACCAATATTTAAAATAATCTTTTTTCTAATTATGATGCAAGCTTCTTGAATTGAAATTTCATAATATAAACATTAATCTGATTTGACTGTCTATACCAGGGGTCTAAATAATTTCACTGAATTTGTGTAGAATGAATTTGAATATATCATTATAATTTGCGACTTTAGTCCTAACCTAAGCAATTGTCAAAGAGCACCTTGTGCACTTTCAAGGTGACCAGAAGAGAAAATAGAGAAGACTCTTTTTCAGCATTTTTTTAACCTGATTTGCAAATCCCCAATCAGAGAACTGGTGAAATTATGAGATCAGCGAATACTGTATTAATAATGAGTCATGTTCATTATCATATTAGCTGCAATTGCTGGTTTAGCAGATTTAATTTAAATTATTTCTTCTTGTCATCTAAACACATGCAAGGGTTTATTTTCTGTGGTTTCCTGCAACAGTTAATCAGTTTAGATTTTTCTGTTTTCAGTAAATGATCAACCAAATTCTAGATTTGCAATTTAGCTGACAAAATGCATGGAAGGATTAACCTCTAAATGTCATAGAATACAGAGTAAAAGCAATGCTCACAGCATTCACAAAAACTTAGTTGATACGGTGTGAACTGAACACTGATCGCATGTTCAGCTGAATCTGATTTTCTAATAGATCTAGAGAGCGTGACCAAGCTCATTATTTAATTAGAAAAATCAGTTAATGGAAGCTGATCTCCTCTGGAAGACTGTCAGCCGGTTCTGAATGTTTGGGAGCCCCTGCCACGCATCCTTATACAGGTCTGGATGAATAAGTTTTAGTGAATCACTGAAATCATCAGACATGGGCCACTACAGTCCCAGATAATCACTTTTAAGACTACAGATCTAAAGGTGCTTGCGGAAAGACGACAACGAAACCTCACAGTCATAAGTCACTAAGGTGGTACTAAAAGAAAAAAATTGTTCCACAGCTACAAGGAATCTCCTCTTTTCTATTAAATTCAGCTTTATTAAACAGTTAACTTTATATAAAGTCATCTACACCAGGCATCAGTAAAATTTTCTGCTTCACGTACCAGGGAAATTGTTCATTCCAACAGGGAAGCAGCCACAGCAGTGGATTCTCTGCTAACAGAAGGTTCCCCATGACCCACAGAACATAGACACCAGATAAGCTCAAGTTTTTGCAGGAGTGCATTGTCTCCAAGTAAGTATTTAACAAGACAAATTAAAAGCAGGAATCGAGGAAGCAGGATATGCTGCTCACCAGCATAAAGCACAGCAATGCAGCCAGATCAGGGAAGGGGGGGAATTTCTAAATATGTCTCCTGTCACCAGTTTAGCACATAGAAAAGAAACAAGAAGGAAAGAAGAAGAAGAAATAAGGTATCAAGCCCCAAGTCTGCCATCAGAAACTCCAACAAGGACCTTTTTGGGCACATTCTGCAGTACTGTAAAGTTCATGCCTTCAGAAGAGAAGGCTTGGCCACAAGTGAAGGGCACTTTCCAAACCTTCACAGACCTCGCTTCCAAGCGACGATGAAAGGGTCTCACCGTGGTCTGGATCTCCTACAGCTGTTTTGTGAACCAGAAAATGGGCAGCATCACTACCAAATCATCATCTCTGCAGGAACAGGCCTGAATATTAGTGTGTAAGTTATATCCCAATCAACGTATCCTAAATTCATTTTTGTTTCTATCCTGCCAGAGTGGCCGCAAACCCAACACTTGCTAATTAAACTCTTCTCGTGATTTTCTGAATCAACAACAGGATCAACACTATTCCCTATTTCAGATCATACCTTTAGCATTTTAAAAAGTGCTTTCACAATAATTAGTCATATTTTTTTTTCAATCTGTAATATACAATGCAATGAATTCCAGGCAGATCTGAGCCTCAGGCTGAGCTTGAGGACCCACTGGAAAGACCTGGATACCGCACCGTTGCCCGGGCTCCCCTGAACTCCCAAGGGAGTAATTCCTGCAGCACAACCCCCTGCCTCTGAGGAGAGCTGGGATTATGCATATCCACTGTCCCACATGCCGAACCCATTCAGCCTCTCAGTTATTTGTAGGCCAATGAACCAGATGCACAGCGTAAGTCAAGATGCATTAGACCTACTAAAAATGCCACTATTGCAGTCAGTTTTTATGGGTCCAATAAATCCAAGCTAACTGAATTTACCATGCACATACTAAGCATTTTCACAGATGAAATACTTGCACATGTCTGATGGTCATTTGTTCTGGAATTCTCAGCCGTCCAGCAGCTGGTGAGAGTGATTGCTGTATACAGCAATGATCTCAGTCAGGTTGCTGGCCATACCAAAATCTTGGCCAAATTCTTCATTTTCCATTCAGGTAATATCTCTGGATTTTAAAAAAGAAATAAACAATTAAAATGATGTATTGAGAGTGAAATATGGGTGTAGGGTAGCCATCAGGCAATAAAAGAATGGAATTAAAAACATCGTTTTTCATTCAAAACACTGGCTATAATTTTGAGCATCAATAATAATTTTGCTGCAAGCAAAGCTTGCTAACGATGTTTGCACAACAGGAAAGGAAGGGTTTACCATATTGCTATTAGCTGACAACTGCTACATTGATGAAGAAAGCCTTATTCAGCTTTTCCTATTGCTGAGATTTTGCTTTGCATTAAGAACAAAATGTCATGGCTTCCAAATGTAACGTGACAACCAAGAGCATTTTATTGCAAATACAAAGACGGTCTTTGAAAATAGTTATAGAACAAAAAAAGAGAAAAAAAAAAAAGAGACAGAGAGAAGCAAATACAAAAAAATCACTTAAAATATTCTTATGCTTAATAAAAAGATCTTGCATTTCATATCAGAAGTAAGAACCTTCTGTTTCTACTGAAACCAATGACACCACTGCTATTACCATCCACGGAATCAGAGTTCTTTGTTTTAAAATGCCGGTAGGCATCCAGCTGGTTCGCGGAAGACAGCAATATACTTCCTTTCTATGAATACAGCCATAGCTAATCTCTGATACAAATCCAAGTTTCCTTATACCCTTTCACAATAATTGGTCACCCAAAGAGCTGGTATTCATCCCATTGATACCAATTAAAGCACACTGATTTCCTGAGTAAAAAAATCTCCTAGTTCTGTGGATAAAAATCTAAAAAGAAGATATGTTTCTCATTACAACTTCAACCTTTTTTATTTATGCTTTTGCATTGCCCCCCATCATGATTACAGTTTGACTGGAAGAATTACTTATCCACTATGCTATTAAGCTTTCTCAGATAATTTAAGTTTTTAATTCTATTGTTAAGAGTATCAAAAAACAACCCCAGGTTCTTCCCATCACTCGCTTTATGGATAATATTCATTGTCCTGCATCTCACCAGCAACGGGAAACCAAAAGAGACCATGTATTTTCTGTGAACTTAATTTAAGACAAAAGAAACACAGAAGAACTTGCAATAGCCTTGTGAAAATGCCACATGGGTTACGTTCACATCTCCTCTTTTTTTACCTAGATTTGATCTGACCTCGCTAATGCTTGGTAAGCTGAACTAAAACAGAACTGTCACACTTCCATCCACACTTCACAACTGGGTTTGCAAAGCCCCAGCCAGGTCCTTCAACAAGCAGAGTTCTCTTCCTTCAACAAGGTCTTCTATGAACTCGCTTCCTTCAGGATTCCTTGCACTATTTGCCTCTGTGGAAGGTGTTTTCCTGTATCTCTCATCTCCTCCCTCCTCGCTTCCAAACAGAAAGACGTAAGGAACAGACCACAAAACAGAGATGTACAGAATCTAGGTTCTGTGGAAAGATACCTTCCTAGAAAAGGTTTCCTGCTGCTTCTTCTTCAACATTGTGTCTGTCATCATCTACCTCATCTACTTGGTTCACTGCAAGGTTGTCAGGAATGGCACTAATAAGATTATGCTCTAATTCCCAGGACCACACTCATAAAACAGAATATTTGCGATGCTAATCACTTTCTTCAGGAAAAACACCATTTATCAGATGAGGGTGGGCTGGTTGGTTGGGTTTTTTTGTTTTAAAAAGCAAGATCAAAATATTACAGAGTTATAAAAATCCCTGCTTCACTGCAGGTTCCTATTTAAGAAGCATCTCAGTATACAACTGCATCCTGAAAACATGGCAATCCTAGATTTACCTTTCCTGACCAAGATATTCAAAGGAATATTCTTCAAAGACCGAACAAGAATTACTGTTTAGCTTTTCCAGACCATGCATCCAGCACACAGGAACAAGAACAATTTTAGAGATACTCATTTACTAAAAAGGCGAAAAGGTTATTTAGTTATCAAGCATACCTACGCTCATGAAGTATCTTGCAATGCATTAAGCTGGATGAATGCAGTGACTCCTTTTTCTTATGACATAAATTGGGAAAGATACTTGGAAATGTTTTTCTTCTTCATTTTGACAATCTTCAGGAATGCCAAACAGGGCACACATTTGAAGAGTCTTGATAAGCAAAAACAAACCTCTCTCCTCCCCACCCCCAAAAAACCCAAAGAAAGAGGGAGACAGGCTAAAAACACTAGCCAAACTGGAATAACTATTACTTTTCATAGTGGACAGCATGAGTAATGCTATATATAAATCCCTTGATACCCTTCAAGGCTATTAAACTCAATTTTGTTCAAAGATGTGAAAATAAGAGAACGCTAGTTGTTGCAAAACCACAAAAATTGGTATCACATTTGACAATTTAGTAGCAAAGCATCTGTGAATCCATAGTCTATGGCTATTGATTTAGCTTCTGAGTGACACTTGATAGCTAAATCAAAAGTAAGTTTTTTATTTATTTATTCTTTTTATTTCACAGTTTTGAAATCAGATCAGCTATCAGGCTTGAAGGAAAATACCTTATGAGGAGAAAAGCCATGGACAGAAGAAAGTAGATGTTTAGTATTTGTGAAACAGATCACAAAATCATGCAGTCATCAACCAAAAATCCATTTCCAGAGGATTTTATACTAGCACCCCTTAGGGTTACATTCAGATGCTGTGACTTTGCATGCACATCACATGGAGACCAACATTGACCAGCCAGAGAACCAGCTGGGAAGTTACACGGTCACAGTGACTAGCAGATGGTATGGCCTGCAAAGGAGTTCCTATGGCTAAAATCATGACGGCAGCAGGGCTGAGTAAGCAAGAGAGCTACTACAAAAGGTTGATTTTTGAATGCAGCGGTTCCATAATGACAATACTGAAAGCT
>JAOXJM010000002.1:31971083-32008396 GCA_026413425.1 Tringa solitaria
TTGGGTGAATCCCATCTGGGCCCATAGACTTGTTTATGTCAAGGTTTTGGAGCAACTCCCTCACCATAAATCAACCAGATTTGGTTCAGTATGGTCAAAAGCAACAAAATATATCAACTCAAAGTGGCAAATCACTGGTCAAGCAGCCATTTAAAGGAAAAAGAGCCATGAATGAGACACCAAACAGTACACAGCTGTTGCAGAAAAAGGCAAGTCTTATTCTGGGGTGTATCAACGAGAGTGTAAGAGGCAAAACATCAGAAGCAATTATTCCACTCTAATGAGGGCTCGGTTGGAATACCAGGTGTGGGTTTGGATGGCATGCTAGGAGAAAGTGAAAGAAAGAGGTAGAAAAATAGGAGAAGGGCGAGAGAAAAGCAACAGGGATTATAAATGGTTCGAGAACCACAGGATTTTCTTTGCTTTCTCCAGAAAGGGAAAAAAAAAAAAAGGACAAGAAGATAAAACTATCTTCTAAGACAGAGGAGACTTCTGAAAATAATATTAGACAATTGTTCTGGGTACAACAGAACTAAATTGGCTTGATTTCCTGCAAAGATTGTTGTTACTGGATATCTGGGAAAGAAGAAAAACCCACAAATCAAACCTAAAGGCTTTCCAATTCAAAGCAAATTTCTTTGAATTAAAATTAAAATTTCTAAATTAATTCCTAAGTCTTCCTCTCTGGAAGTCAATTAGCCTCTCTCGGGGATGGCTGGATTCTGCTCAGGGCAGCGAGAGGCATTCACGGTCTCTCCCCAGCTCTCCTTTTCCATGACTGTCTTCTCTAGGTGTGCCAATGCCTCCATCTTCGCTGTGTCCACCCAGAATACAAAATATTGATGCAAATCTTGTATTTGTGCTTTAATGTAGCTGCAAACACACTGTTGGCTTTAATTAATTATCCAACAACAGGAAGAAGCCAGTGATACCAAATGAAGCATGAAGCTTTCCCCAACCACAACCAAAATCAGTCCTTCCTCCTGTGTGTTGCACAGTTTCCCCCATTTTCTTTTCTAATGTACCCACACAGCCCTAGATGAGCAGAACGAAGAGCCTCCTTTCCTGCACACCTCCAACGGCCAGCATGTGGTTGACAGAGGGATGAATGTGATGCTATGGTCCTCGCTTCCAAGGGCTGGAGTGCACAGCAGTTGTGCAAAAACATACATTGCATGGCAGGGAAACAGAGCATTTCTCACTTTGCCCTAACAAGGAACTCCTAATTTGCAAATAAAGGAATAATACACAGGTAAAGTTTGTCAGGACTGTTGTTCAAGAAGGGTAGGTGATGAAGAAAAAGAAGGAGGGAGTTCACAGGCTATCTGGAAGGAATATACTTTCTCTGAACTCTAGGAAGATTATGAAACAATCTGCTGGATGTCTCTGGGTAGAGATAAAGGAAGAGTGAAATAAAAAAAAAAAACAAACCAGAAGCAGTCCCATGGTAGAGTCTATTGTACATCAACTAATGAAAAAAAGGAGATTGAGGAAGGTTTTTTTTTTTAAAAATAAAGGGCTCATGCAATGAACAAGTGCTGGTGGACCTGGAGGAAAATGGTACACCAAGGTTAAGGATATTGTGAATTTTAAAGTGAGAAGGAAGAGAAAACTAAGGAGAGGAGGAAGGAATTTAAGATTTTGACTGTTGTTCACTGTTGGGTCTTTGGGAAATTCATGGTACTCTGAAAGGGTTCTCCCTTCTCAGAGTAGCACCAAGTTCTGAATTATCAGATGGCAAGGACTGGTTTCTGTGGGTATCTTTCTTCTTGTAAAACACTTTGTTTATTCCATACCAGTAACATGACCATAGACTGAACTTCTCAATGTAGATCTGCAGCACAGTTTTGAGGAGGGAACGATCTCTTATAATGTACTTAATTTTGGAGAGGGACCACTGAGCACTGCTCTAAACTATCTTGAGAGACAGCATGGTGAGTTACTAGTACTAATGAATTTGTTGCTGTATTTTACCTCGAATACTTACCAAAGGCACGATACCAAAGGTTTTCCACTTAAAAATCACTTTGTGGACCTTCTACGATGTTCATAGCATTCTCATTCAGTAAAGAAATAATTCCTGCCCTCAAAAGGTTGAAACGGGCAAAAAATTCAACAATTTATATTGGGCAGATTTTGACAAGCCTTAAAGGTGAGACCCCCTTCGTTCACCAGAGAAATGAGGTATAAAATCAATGTTGGTACAGTCTCTGAATTTCTCTGCTTGGTTGCCCGTGGGACGCTGGTGTGGCTGTAGCTAGTGCACTTCACATGTTGCTGAAAAGGTACATGAGGAAATGATCAGAGAGGGTAGGATGTGGTTAAAGCCTCAGTTTGCAAACTGGAGCTAATGTGAGGGAAGCATATTACATCTCACATCCATTAAGGCCTCCAGCAATCACCTCCCACTAAGACGAAGGAGCAGCAGAGAAGGAATTGTGACTTCCTGAGTCCCAGTAGCTCCTGGAGCTGTTCCTGTTAATATTCAATTATGTGCTGCCCTGGACTTAGAGCACTGAACTACGTCTCACTCCAGCCCTGAGGCTCAGCTGCAACAAACACAGCTGCAGGAGGCCGAGCCACAGAGAGAAACAACCCCCAAAACAGGGTTATCACACCTCCAGCCGCCTGTGCAGAACCAGCACGTAGGAGGAACCCTGCTGTCCAGACTCTGCCTTCTCCATCTCCCCTCTCTGGGCTGCGTGGCTTTCAGGAAGAGACTACAGGTGGGAGCTGATTGACCTGTGAGCTGTGGGCAGGGTCTTTCCCCCCCCCCCAAGTTTTTATCCTGGATATGCAAATTGACTAGATAATGCTCTGCATGTACTTCCTCTCCATCTCCTACTACACAGCTTCTGCTATGGCTTTTCCTTCATCTCAGCCCCCAGCCCTGAGTGTCTTCCATCCCTGTTGACCCATCTGCCCTCTGATAAACCTCTTCCACTTCCAGATCATGGTATTAACTTGACATTTGCAAAAGGTCACTGTGTTTGCTCTGCCTGAGAGTTATATTGCTCACTCTTTTGTCTTCTTGCTTTGTAAGCCCTTCAAGGCAGAGGTTATCTCCTAAGGTATGACTATAGAGCGTCCAGCAAAATGAGGCCCCTGACCTCAGTTGGGGTGTAGCAGCTGTAATGGAGATAATAACGTGCTCCTTGATGGAAAGGCTGGCTCCAATTTTATAGATTAATCATCAGAGGTTAATGAATCTTACTTTATATGTAAAAGTCTTTCTTCCAGAAGAGGTCCGTACACGGCATCTCACGGTACAACAGCTAATGGCTTGGTTTCAAAGAGCAGCAGTACCAGATCGCTCCTATATTTCCATAGCCCATCCGGACCGTGTGGTACTGCTGGAGCATATGCCATTTGCGACTGCTGCAGGAACAAATGTGGGACATAAGGGAGGTGACACACAATAGATATTTTGTGCATCCAGTTTATGCATATGAAGGCAAGGCTTTTTTTAGCTCGCAGTTTGTCACGCTGAAACTGTTGTTGCATCAAACTAATTGCAATTGAGATGGGAGCTTGTTATGCGTAGCCTTAGGATATCCATCCTGCAGTGGCTGGTCCAAGCAAGGTGCAGCTGGTAGGGAAACGATATACAAATCAAGGCTTTGATCTCAGGTGAGAATGGGTCTGATCCTGTCCTCTTCTCTTGACCTGACCATCATCCCCGTGCTTCCCTCCCAGCACACATTGAGGTGGAGATGCAGGGCAAGAGCTCTCCCACGCCGTAGTCTCTGTTAGACAGTCGGGAGGGCTCCAACCTAGGTAGGAACTCATCATGTTTCCTTTCTGTCCATGAGGAGATACCCCAGGCTTGGCTCTTGTCAAGCATAAGCCAGCTCTGAGTCTCAGCTACAGCGAGGCCACACTAGGACGGTAGATCAGAGAGTGGGGCTGTAGGACTCAGCAGGCTCAAGCCTGTGGTTGAGGCTGCTCTTCGCTTGGGCATGTAGGCATCTCAGCGGCAACGCATCTACTGACCACGTTTGGAAGAGGTGAAGATGGGAGGTCTTTGCCAATAGCTTTAGTGCCAAGGCCAACAGAGCACTAGACTGAAAAGCCATGCTAGCCCTAAGAACAGCCCAACCCAGCTTCTCTGCCATGGTTTGCTTTAAGAGTGGCACAAAAGCTAGATCATTCCCCAAAACTACATAGAGGAATTCCCAGGTATTCATTTTTCCCTTTCATATGAAGATATTCCTTTGAAAACAACATGTTCCCTGAACTATCCTGGTTCTTCTGCTTCTCCATGGTACCCCTTGCTTGCCAGGGATGCACCTAGGGAGGATACAGCAGCGCTGTGGCTCGGCGTAGCTGTATATATAGACTAATTGGCTGGTACGTATAGGTTGGGTAGCTGGAAGGTGGCTGCCAGCCCTGATGCATTATGGCTAAATTCTGCTTCAGTTTCTGATCTGGTTCTCTCCCTCCTGTCTGGGTGCTGATTTTCATGGAACTTGCAGGAACATAACTGTCTTTGAAATATCTGCTTTCTCCCAAGTTCATCTGAAATTCATTAATGGGCTCAGAAGCTTTTGGGAGAGGGGGGTGGACACAGACGTGAAGAGAAAAGCAGCTCAGCAGAACCTTTATTTCCTTAGGGAGGCAGCCTAAAGAAACATAAGCATTTATTCTCATCTGTTGCTGGGCTTACGACCCACACAAATAACAGGGAATAGCAAGCAAGCAGCCGACTGCAGAATGGGAACAGGGAAAATGACTCAGCAAGCTTGGCACCAATCTGGAGAAAATGCAGGTACATTATAACCTTGTTCGAGCATCCCATCTCGTCCGTGACATGACGTAGAAACAGCAGCTCATGTAGGTATTTGCATCCAACAGAAACATTTCCTTCTGATAAACTATTTAGCTCTGGTCTTGCAAATAGTTATGTAGAGGAGCAGAGCAGGTGAGAGGCTCACTGCATATTTGCAGGCAAGGGAGAGAAGGAGTTCAACGAAAACCCCTCGTTGCTTTTTAAATACCCTTTTTTTTCTATTATCAGTTCACAAATAGCTGCTGAATTATAGTTTCATGCTTTGTTCGTGTCATTTTTCCTAAGATCAGTATTTCCTGCTACATCACCTTAGAAACTCGATCAACAAACACTCTGCTCTACACGTAAACAAAGCTTTATTTTACCCTATTTTTGACAGCAGCCAGTGTTTTAGAAACCAGAACATTTCAGGTTCTCTGGGCTATTTGCCTCAATTTCACAATTTGGTTTTGTTTTTGAGGGCCTGTCAGCATTGTTTATACCTAGATCTGTTTGAGTAGCAATGTTTTCATGTAAGCAGCAAAGAAAATACATTACTGCAAATTGCTTTCTGGAATTGGGCTTTCTTCTGTCGAGAGTTGAAATGAAACTGCACTTTCTAACACGTGGGAACTAAAGAGTGAAACGAATTAGAAAGAGAAGTGAAACGAGAAGACTCGGTTTCAGTGACAAAAATGAACAAAAAAAGGAGCTAAGACAACATTGATAAGTAAGCAGGACCATGTCCGAAGCTCAAGCTCTAATAAAACCCAAGAGTGTTATCTCTAACAGAGGAACTGAAGAACTCCGACGAGCCCTTTAACCATTTCCTTGTGGAATAGCATCAGATCTTGTCCTGATTCCATGACAAGGAACTTTTTTCTTTTTTATTGTTATTACAGAAAATTAGGACTGGAGCCCCGTAAAGTTTTCTTACTTGCTTTCACAAGATGAGCATTTCCCAGGTAGCTGCTGTGAAAACACAGATTAATCCAACAGCAAACAGGGGATTTTATTTGACAGTCTGAAAAAAAAACCTGGACAGGAACCCCAGCTATTGAGCCTCCTGTGATTTGCCACCACGCAAAGATACAGTCCGTCAGTTAGGGATTAATTTTAAGGCAGATATTAAAGTCTACCACATGATGAAGGATTTTCCTATATGTGCACTTTCAATGGGATGCTTTAAATCCTGTGCGTGCTCGTGTATACGCACGTGTATGTGCACGCCGGTGTTTATTTGAACCTTTTTCATTCACAGGCTTTAGGCTTCTTCAGGCCTTTCCAAGGAACATAAACTTGGGAGGGGAGAGAGAGAGGAGTCGCCTTTAAACCTCACATTTTTGAAAGTTTTTGAAGGAAACAGGGTCAGGTGGAAGGAGCCAAGATCGTAAAGATTTTATTATTAACAACATTTTTAAAGAGGAGGCAGAATCCCTGCTCTTTCTTATTGCAACACCTCCTTGCAAGAATCTAAAGAAAAAATTGGGAAAAAAAGCGCCCTTTTTAGAGACATGCATCATTTTGCTTTTCTCCTCGGCTGTAACCTCAAGCGTCTTGGCTTGACAAAATGAAATAAAGCTGTGTGATGATGCGCTGTCACTGCTGCTGCCGCCACTCTGCCCCCTGCAAAATCTCCCAACATCGTGCACTGATCTCCCCCGATCAGAGCCCGGTAAGGGAGTGAGACCTCCTCCTTCCAGCCTAAATCCTGCTCCAGACAAACTTACCCTTTGGCTTTGGAAAACATGGCTCGGGTGTGCAGCGAGCGGCTGTGCCTGAGGTGCCGTTTCTGAGGGCTGGTGTGGCGAGGTAACTCTCTTCCCATGACACAGCAGAACAGCAGCAGCAGCAGCAGCAGCAGAGTAAAACAGATCAGTTCTGGCAGTACTCCTGGAAGACTACTTTATATCCCAGCTCCAGCCTCTTTCTCCTTTAAGGATGATCTGAAGAAGGGAATATGGAAAAAAAATAAAAAAAGAGGCTCAGTGAGGCAGGGAAATAAGGGCCAGGGAGAGGGAAAGCAAGGCACGCTGGAGCTAGACTCCACGGGAGAGGGATAACCCGGATAAAATGGCAGAAAGGAACCCAGAGACAGAAATCCCCTCAAAATTGGATGGGAAAGGACAGGTAAACAATGACAAAGTGTAGCATGGATAGAGGGAAGACTCTGAGAAGAAGGAAGGAAAGGAGGATTAACCCCTCTCACTCACTTAACTCTTTTCAGTTAAATCGTTAATTTCTACGAAACTCCTGAAAAATCTTGAAAAATAATAGTAGAGGTATCCAAAACACTGATCTGTTACATATACACCTCATTGCACGGGCTCTTGGAAACGAGTGGGGTAAAACAGAGGTATTTTGACTCCGAAAGCACTAATGGGAGAGCGAAGGGAGATGATCTGCCCTCATTGCCAGGATTGGGCCTGCGTTGGTTCTGGTCCCCTCCCCTGGCTGACAGGTCGTGTGACGGGCATCAGCGTCAATGCCACAGACGGGAAAAAGGTCCTTTATATGACTCTCTTCAAGAAAACTCGGTGGGACACTGAAGAAATTAAATTCCAAACTTAAAATTTATTAGATCTGTGGGACATGCTTGAAACTGACGAGGGGCTGCGATTTCCCACGGAAGGCATAAGGAAGGAACGCCGGCACGCTTTTTCTCCTTCAGTTTTTAACAGCAAATCCATCCCCCTCCCCCCCCGCACCCCCTACAAGCTAACCCCCTGAACCTTGCACTTGACCGCCAATAGCGACGTGATGCCACCGGTTCGGCTGCAGAATTTGGGGGACCTCCCTCGAAGAACCACCTTCCAGGGAGAAAACCCCACGAGCCCCCCTTGTGTATGGCCAAGCCTGGCAGTGGTTTGGCGGTGGGAGCGCGGAGGCTTTAGCTCCTCCATCCCAACTCCTGGGAAGGGGTTGGGGGGGGGGCAGGAGGAAAGCTGGGAAAAGCCAAAAAAAAAAAAAAAACCAACAAAAAAAACCCCAAAACAACAAAAAAATACCAACCAACCAACCAACCCCACTTCAGCACCGCAGGCGGAACAGCAGCCTGAGGAACGCCGCGCCGCCCGCCCGGTTTCCCGCACCCCCGGCAGCGGGAAGGCAGGAGGCTGGAGACCGGCGGCGGGGTCTGCGGGGGCGACCGGGGCGGGGGTTCTTCTCAAAGCACGGAAAACGCCTTCATCTTGCCTTTTTGTTTCTTCTCTAAGGGGTGGCGGTTTGTATAAGCGGCTTGCATTGTCGCAGCGGCAAGCGTACAGCCTTAGGAAAGGGCTCCTTCCAGCATCTCTACGACCTGCCCCGGGAAAACCGACGGTATCCCCGGTTAGACCGGTAAATCGGTTGCCTATCAACTGGCGGAGTTTAAAAACCACGTCCGTGAGCACCGCATCGTGCCCGCACAGCCACACCGACCGCATCACTCGCATCTCCAGCCTCCTCAGTCTGACACAAACAAGTTGTTGGGTTTTTTTTTCTTTCTTTCCTTTTTTCTTTTTTTTTTTTTTTTTTTTCCGCTGCCGCTTCCAGCACCGGAGACCCACCGCGGCGGCAGACGAGCACCTCCGAATCCCGCACCCTCCGAGGAACCGGGTCCATCCCCGGCTCCGCAAGGAGGTGCCTGGCCCGGGAGAGCGGCGAGCGGTTATTTCCCTTAGAGATCACAGGCGGGGAAGGGAAAAAGATAAAAAAAACCAAAACAAACAAACAAAAAACCAACAACCCACAAACCAACAAAAAAACAAAACACCAACCTTAATTAATACTAATGGTAATAGCACAAGTAAGCGCAGCGCAACTTGCTTTGACTCGCAAAACTGAGGGTGGGAGGTGAGAAGAGGGCGGCAACGGGGCTGGAAGCCCTCCCCCCTTCACCCCGGGTCGGGCCGGGGGGTACCGGGGGGGGGGTTACCGGGGAGTACCGGGCGGAGGGGGGGGGTACCGGCGGGTCCGGCGGCGGTGTCGTCGTCACGTGAAAGTCCCCTTTAAGTTTCCATAGAGAGAGAGAAAGAGAGGCCTGCGGGTGTCACATGATGGACATGATATAATGAAACAACATTGTGGGGAGGGAAGCATTAGGGGAGCCCGGGGCGGCTGGGAGGCGGCGGGGCTCTCGGGGGAGGGGGGAGCTCCGAGGGGCAGCCCAGCCCAGCCCCAGATGCGGATTTCACGGCCGCCGAAGCAGAAAACCCCTCACGGTGACGGCTCTAAAAAGAGCGATCCCTCCCCGGCCGAAAGCGAGACCCTGCCTTGTCCGTGTGTGCCAGGGAAAGGGTCCTGCTGGAGACAGCCCCTGGGGTTGTTTGCCTTCAGGTTCTCAAGGGGTGCGTAGGTACAGCGAACCTGAACAGTCAGGAATCATTAACAGGTCCCCCAATATCAGGAATTGCAGCGTAACTTGTACAGCATGGGATTCTTTTTATCTGCCTTTGGAGTGAACTCTCCCGCCACCAGGGCCAGAATCTCTCTTTCCCAGTGATTTTTAGCCAATTAATTTGTCTCCAGGACCTGGGAGAGAGACATCCTTATTGTCACTCCATCCACAATTAAGTTTTAAGAGTTTTCCAAACTCAGTAAGAAGCCATTACAAATTTGAGAATAAAAAATAACACTGGTATCCTCCCACGAACAATCCTGGAGCCAGAGAAAATGTTTTGCTGTTTTGCTCCCATGTTCTAGTAAAGTCTAGTTCTTTACTTTCCAGCCTCAGCGGCCATTTACGTTTTGAAAGCACTGCCAGCAGTTCACGGGGAATAAATAAGGGCATTAACTCCGAGTCCAGCCTCAGCTCCTGACTAACTCCTAGGCTCAGGAGGTCACTGACGTTCATCACGATGTAAAACCCACCCAAAGTATCTCCTGAGTCCCCTGACCAAAGCTGTCACTCACATAAGGCAGGATCCCTGGGAAACTCCCAAGGACTCGGTAATTTTGAAGCAAAACAAGACATTGCAGGTGCTTACTCAGCACCTCCCTTGATTTGGTCCCCGATTTCCTCCTCTCACGGCATTAGCTCTGCTCGCCCTAAGTTTTAATGCCTCTGAGGACAGAAGGTGGGCCACAAAAGTTAAAATTAGAGCAGTAAACTGCTTCACATCTACACGCCTGACTCATTGGGAAGGCCTTCACCAATCCTGTACGCATTAAAAAGACAACTTCTTCCTGAAATCCACTGCCTTGCCCAGGGGAGAAGCTGAACTTGGTTCTCCACCTCCCCACATCAGCAGCTCAAAGGGATTTTCTGCACTATTGAGGAGAAGAGGGGGAAGGAGCACGTGGAGACAGAGGAAGGGCAGCTCACTCCCCTGTGTTGTCATGGGTCTCTCACATGGAGACTCTGTGACACCGGGATCACTCACCCGCTCTGCCAGAAGCCCAGGGCAGGGAGCACGGGGACAGCCTGCGCTGGGAATGCCGCTTCCTGCTCTTCCCTCCGCTCCACGCCAGGCAACAAAGGGGAACATCTGGCCAATAGTCGGCTTTAATTAGCTATTTAGAGTCAGGCTGAATATTTATGCTGTCATTAAACAGCCTCGGAAATAAGAACCCAAACAACTCCAATACTGGGTTTCCTGACAAGAGACTTAAATAGGCGAAAGTTTTTCTTCAAATTAAACGCACTTCAATAGCAATTAATCGTAGGCTTTAAAATTGTATTGAGATAATTAACAAAGGCAGAGCGAAAAGAAAAGAAACAACCAAGGAACACACAAACACATATCCAAATTGTATACTTTCAGGGAAAAAAAAATACTGTATGCAGGCTAATTTTCCACAATCCCTCAAGCAACAAGACATCACCCATAAAAATAGCATTTGCTGGGTACAGGCATCTTTCCGAATGTCAAGGCAGTGACTACATTATTCAATACCAAGGCAGGTTGCCTAAGTT
The DNA here is from genome assembly GCA_026413425.1 of Tringa solitaria. NCBI lineage: Eukaryota > Metazoa > Chordata > Aves > Charadriiformes > Scolopacidae > Tringa > Tringa solitaria. The sequence goes on from JAOXJM010000002.1 coordinate 31,981,748, forward strand.
ACACACTCAGCTGTAGGTGTTGTGAATAATGCACAAGGAGAATATTTGAAGGCATGTGACTGCTAGTTTCAGAAATAAGCCCCTTTCCCAGAGCATTTAGTATCTCTCTTTAAAATCTAAAGGAATCAAGTAAAAAAAAAAAAAAACACACATCTGAAATAAAATTAGATTCTCAATCTGAAATATGAAACAAAGGACTAAAGCATCTTAAATTTTGTTTTGTTTTACATAGAACAAAATAAATCATATAAATAAAAATAAAGAAAAATAAACCAATGCATTATTTTCCCCTTGCCATTGCTCTCCCTTGGAAACAAATAAAAAAGCACATTTCATATGAAAGAAAAGAAAATTTTTGAAAAGGTCACCGTAACAAATGAGCCTGCTCTGGGGCTGAAGAGACTTTATTTTTGTTATTTATTCCATAGGAAGTTTGTCATTTTTATGGTCATTTTGATAGGTTGTTTGGAATCTGTGGTTTTAATGGTTGAGATTTTATAAGCATAAGAGGAAATGAGTCTAAACGCAACTGTTAAAGTGTAAAAATACTGCCAATATATCCATTTGGATGGCACAAGTGAAGTCACCTACATTTTCTGAACACCTGTTCCTACAAACACCTAGGTGAGCTAATTAGCTTGTCCCTTACACAAGATCCAATTTTAGTGCGGGTCTGGAGAGAATTTTTTTTCCTTCTCAGTGAACTAACATCAGCTGGTTAGTACCTCACAGGGGAGTAGCAGCAGAGAGGAAGAACCCTTTTTTGAGTCTGAAACATCAAAGTGTCATTCCATCAGTGGCACCCACCAGTGTTAAATTCAAGCACCAAACCCCAGAGTTGTTACAGTATTACTCTGACCGTGGGGAGAAGCATGATTTCTGTGGTAGCTTGGGGCAGACATCTGCTTTAAATTCCCTCTCAAGCATCTACTTGGGACTGAACACCTCTCAAGCACAATAGGGAACAGTGATTTAATACGCTGTATTTTGCATCCACAGAGCACTTCTTATCCTAGGTGATCCCTGGAAAGCTGCAGCCTCAAATCAGTCCATTCATCACACAAAAGGTTCAGACACACTGGCATAAACTGGCAGTACAAGAATAATAGCTGTCTAAGCTAGCTCTGGTTTTAGCAGAGCTACCACATACATGTTATCCGTTAGCATCAATCACAATTTCATGAGACAACTGACGAGCACCACGGTGCCCTTCCAGGGCCATATTAACATGTTGCGAGAGCTACACAAAGCTGTGGCTTAGTCAGTGAGAAGGGCTATGTGCTTCTCACACGTGATTATGAGGGTCCAGGTGAGACACTGACGGGAGTAGCACCAAGCACCAGTGAGCTGTGAACACCAGGCACAGAGATCTGGAAGGAATATAGGCGTCTGAATATTGCTGTCCATGCACCTGACAGCGAGATGCACAGACATTAGTCCAGGCACAGAGACCCGTGCACCACTGAAGCCCAACACCCAGCCCAATACTGGGAGAGTTGTATCTTTAAAAACCACACCATATTTAAAACAAAGCCAGAGGAAGCAGCTAAGCACGTCTTGCATCTTGGCAGCTCTCAGGAATCACTTATCAAGCACCATGTCCATCTGCTCAATTAAAATTCCTAGGGTAATGGTTTCATACTTAGAATCATAGAATTGTCTGGGTTGGTAAGGACTGCTTCAGATTGAGTCCAATCATCAACCTAACACTGACAAAAAACACCACTAAACCATGTCCCTGAGCTCCACATCTACATGTCTTATAAATACCTCTAGGGATGGTGACTCAACCACTTCCCTGGGCAGCCTGTTCCACTGTTCTTCACCCTTCAGTGAAGAAATTTTTCCTACTGTCTAATCTAAACCTCCCCTGATGCAAGTTGAGGCCATTTCCTCTTGTCCTATTGCCTGTTACTTGGGAGAAGAGCCTTCCAAGTTTCCTTTTATGTACTTTCTGAAGCACCACTAAACATATAGTACCTGATTTTTGTTTGTAACCCGCACAATTGTTATTGCAGTCTCCTCCTTCATTCCATCTGCATAGTTTTCCGGTTTATAGCACTTGAAACTCTCCACTTCTGCTTATTGGTTTATGTACTGAAAACTTAGTATTATTTTTATTAGAGTCAACTGGCAATCTGTTTCCCTAGATGCAGTTGCTATCTTCCCCTTTCCTAAAAACAGCCTTTTATATTAATACTCAAGAAATCTCTCTAAAGACAAGAAGAACTATTCAACGCTGTCACAGCCTTTCAATAAAGCAGCTTATTGAGCGCATAAGAATATAAAGGAAAATATAAAAGGAACAGATTATAGTTTTCACCTTTTATACATTTCCCATTCCCAGTATCCCAGTCTCTGTTGGAAGCGTATCCCTCTGGGAACAGAGCCTGCACAGAATTCTCCAGCAGGATGCTTTCTCAGCACATCTGCTCGGCTGTGGGCACTGGAAGCGTGGTTCTGGTGCTCACCAATCTCTGGCAACACACTTACTCATCTGGAGAGTACTTGCAAATGCAGAAATGGCAGCCCAGTGCTCACCTCTGCTTACATCCTTTGGGTTTTTTCACTTCTTTTGCAAACTATACTATGCAGATATGTTGAACCTGAACAGGGCATCCAATGGTCCCATTATAGTTCAAGAGTCTTCTCGTGGATCCTAATGGACTATGGCAGGTGCTGTGCGCACCAAACCAAGAGACGGGTTCAGTCCCAAAAAGTTTCTACTCATACTGTATGCCCTGAACTCCTTTTTTTCCTGAAATTCACAGTCCTTCCTCTACCCTGGATGTATTCAAAATCAAACCAAACAACCCCCAAACCTAAAATAAACAAAACCCACAGAAGAAACAGATTTATTATGTAGCTTAATGTGATCATGCCATCATCTCAGTATTACTCTCATCTATATAGAGTAAAAAATGCTATTCTGTCAAGGCATTTTTACAATATCAACCAGATTGTGCATCCACAGGGCTTGATTTACCACGTTTCTTATCACTCCAAAAGAAATGAATGTGCACATGAGTCAAACAATAAACTTAGTTTTGTTCTGTGGTTCCTGTGAACATATACACTGCCTTAAGTGAGCGATGAGCACGTTGGCTCCTACTGAAGTCAACAGAAGTGGCAGATGGTTCAGCCACCTCTAAAACCGAGGAACTACAGTTGGGCAGGACAAAATTCTGCCTACCTTATTTCTTATGGCCTCTGTTCCAGAGAACACATTGTACTCTCCAGGTGGCACGTTTAAGTACTACCGCTCATACCCTTGTTTTGCAGACTGCTTCACTGAATTAAACAGCATTACCAAAATTGCAATGTGATTTGCAGTGCAAGTAATAATTTCATCCCTTCAAAATATCCTGTAACAGCCTGAATATACTGAATTTGACAACGTAATGGGGAAATGACTCAGAAAATTATCAGACTCAACAAGTGACATAGGAGTACGTTCTGTCACCATGCACCTGTGATACATAAAAATGTCATCACAGAAATACATATGACCATTACCAGGCTTCTACCTAACTGCTTTCTGAAGCTTCTTGTAGTCCAACTAAATACTAGAAAGAAAAGGCAGCATGTTGAAAGGTAAGCAATACATGATTGACATGATACTAAAAAAAAATTGCATCCAAGGGTAAAATCTGAAACTAGAATTATATGCAGCTTCCACAGATTGATTACTCATAGGAAACAGAGATTTATGTTTTATGTGGGTACATATCAGTTTAAGGGAGATTTTTTTTAAACTAAGGCATTTGAAAAACCACGTGGAGAATACACAGATATAGTAAAAACATCAACCCAGATCCTCCACGTTAGTATGGAATGAATTGGAAGAGCAGGCACTATAATGCACATTAGATTTCATCCACCTCAGCCTGTATCAAGGAAGTAGGAGGGGGCACACTGAGACACATACATGTACAATGGGATAAAAGAAGCTTAAAGGCCAACTGAAGAAATGCAGGCAGCAAAGCCATAGAGTAAACAAGAGAAATAACATCCTCAGTTTTACAAGAAACTACTTGCAGTAGAGGAATCTGTAGCTCCACCTAAGGCTGAACAAACTGACTACTTACTGGAGTAGATCTTAATAAATTCCAGTGACCTCCAGGTTCCATCCAACATTAAGCGATGCAGGAGGACTGGGATATTTTAGATTTTGAAGAGAAATGAAAAATAAGCAAAAGCCCTCTGACACTCTGAAGAAGTGTCTAGTGAATACAGGAAAATGTTTTTAACATTATAAACATATTTTGATAGGTTTTGCAACCTTTAACATTTCATATATATGAACATTATATGATTTGATTTTTACTTCTAAGAATATTATCAAAAAAGAAAAGGTTAAACTGTTGGAAGAGATGTTTTACAAAGATACGCCTTAGAAATGATCTTGAAACATAATCTGCAAATATAAGTGATACTGGATTTTTTTTTTCCAGAGTATTACTTTTTTTTTTAAAAAAGTATATTTGATATAGAAAAATATATTTAGAACATTAAATGGTACCATTTATTCAATCATGGGTAGATAAAGCATAGTAAATCACACAGATGAAATATAAATATACTTTATTTATATATATATAAAATATAAATACTTCTAGGCATAGTGGAAGCGGGTATTTCAGCATGAATCCACTGGTTGAAATATGTTCTTAAGAAAACATTTCAGAACATTCCAATAACTAACACATTTGTTAAAAATTAAAAGGCTAAATAATCAATCACTATGAGTCATTTATTTACTTTAGTTAAAATGTGTGAACTGAACAGTGTCTTGAGTTATCACCACCATTTTCTCAAAATCTTGACACGCCACTCCTGTCTGTACATTCTTTGCTAACTACCAAATACTTCTATTTTTGGAATCTTTAATGAGGGCATACACTTATTAAAGTACATAATATCCCAAATGCACAGAGTGAGGTTTTCTGCTCAATATCTAATTTATCTCACCACAGGTTACATGAGACCTCCGATCGTTTTTTTCTCTCTAATCACTGAAGGGATGCCAATTCCATATGATTATACCACTCTATCACTTGCTGTAAAATCTCTCTGAAGACAGACATTGATACCAGTTTTTGTAGATTACAAAACATGGAGTCTAGTATGCTAAAACAAAGATGATGAATCAGTAAATCATGTTATTCCTGCAAAGGCGAGGAATTACCATGACTGGTAGCAAGTAATTTAAAAGTCAAATTGCATAATAAGTAACAATCCAACAGTCATCTCACAAAGACATAACTCTTTTAAAGAAAATTCATCTTAGACAAGATCAGCATCACTGAAATACGTAATATAATTCGCTTCTATAAATGAATACTGAATTAATTACAATATCTACATAAAGAATAGAAGTCAAAAAAAGCTATTTCCTGTATTTACACAAATGTAATTGAGAATACAGTTTGTCCCTGACATCAGAATTCAATAATAAAGCAAGCAAAAAATAAAAAGATGGCAGAGCACCACTGACTGAAAATGTATTTGAAATCAGAAACCATGATTCAAATCCTGCTTTGATGAAGTGTAAAGCTGTGAGTTAGAGAAGTCCACTATTTGTCCATTCTCATTTAGATACAACTAACTGCACAAAAATCTTTTAAGTGGCACATACAATGCAAGAAACATCCTTCCTCTTATTAAATCTGTTGGATTTGCCTGTAGTATTTTCAATAATGATTTATTATTTTAGTTGTCTTTGCCAGCAGAAAAGAATGTTGTTGACATTCCTTTAAGTGTTTAGCCTAAATTATTATTAAACTGCTCAAGTCTGGTAACTCAACAAACAAAAAATTTGTTCAATAGAAAAACTAATACTCTTCTAAATGTTGCCACTTTCTTAACTGCCATAAAGATTATGCTCTGATCCTTTGAAGAAACATAATGAAGTCATATTAATTTGCTTTTTCATTGAAAAAAGAAGAATCACATAACGTCGATCCCATTAGTTGCAATGAGAGATCTGTTTTTATTTCTTGGTGAAGATTACCATTTAGAAAAAGCCACAGCTGATTGTTTTAGTGTACTGTGTATGCACGTGTATCTTATAAAACCAGGCTTTTAGCTGACCACAAAAATATTCCATGCCTTTTTATACTTCAGACATGATGGCAAACCCTGGGAGCAGCTTCTTTCAGATGGATTCAAAATCTATTCAAATCAATGGAAAATCTCCAATTACTTTCAATAATTTTAAATCAGGTCCCGAAAGGCTGACAGTTCAGGGAGAGCTGCCTTGTGTCCGGGAACTGTATGACAGGGGACGTAACCTGTAATGTGTTTCTAATACAGATATTCTTTAGCTTCATCAACCCATGCTGTTACACAGAAGCTGCCATTGTCTCCATCACCAGGATGACTATGACAGAATTTGGATTCAGATATTTTAAGATGTCTGCCACACAATAGGAGTTTGGGGGTTTGCGATTTGTTTGTTGTTTTGTGTTTGTTTTTTTTTTTTTTCAAAAAGGAGGACAGAACATACTGAAAAAGAGACCAGATTGCTTTCAGGATCTCGCAACACCAGCAGATTTCAGCAAGGACATTTGGAAACTCAAATAGAGCAAATGCGCTGAGCTTAATGCGTCCACACCTCAGATGATCTTTGTTCCTCCAAGGTCTCTTGGCTCTGAGAGTAAATGTAGGTGCTTCTTTAAAATCAGTTCAGCAGAAAATGTATATCATACAGGAAGGGTGCAAGCGCAATAAAAAAAAAATCACCACAGGAAACTGCATTTGGTTTGTTTAGAATGGCAGCATAACATTTCATACAAAAAGAAGTGCTTGACACTGTTTATAAACAGTGAAATAGGTGTAAAAGTACTGTTCAAATCCATTTGACATCTCTCTTCCAAAGGACTGTACTTTTGGCTGAGTGCGTATTTTCAATCCTTTTCCTTAAGTTTACACATGACTGTTCTGTTATTTAGAAAGTAGTGACCTTCTTTTACTAATATAAAGAACGGGCAATTTTAAATTTGAATGTACAAAACTACTGCCATTAAGGTATAATTTAATGCCATGCTCAATGCAGGAGCGGTCCTCCTCCTGGAAAAGCCTTCTTCCAAAGAAATGGAAAAGAAACAGTCAGAGATGACAAGCCTATATCAAATCAAATGGTTCACTAACATAATTCTGGTACTAGCATAAAGTAGGTCTTCAGATTGCATGCCTTAAATAAAAACATTTAGTAAACAAAAAATAAATATGAAGGTACTGCTCAAGAAAGAGAAGGAGCACATGGTGAGGAATTTACATCGAGGAGTGACTGCCAAGAGAAGAATAAGCACGGGGAGATAAGAATAGTATTTTCTAAAACAAGGTCATTGCAGAAAAGGTTTCAGATTCCAGTCTATGTTTATAGCCTTTGGTGTCAAGCTGTCCAAGAACAGATCCAGAAAGATTGACTTTGTAAAAGTAAATTTTCTGTCATCCTTTTTCTCACCCGAGGTGCTATCTGTCAAGGCCTATAAACTTCACTGTAGATAGATTATGTTAATAAGACATGAAATACAGTATATAGCTACAGGGAAAAATAGGGTGCTTGTATCAAATACATCTCCCTGTTCACTGATGCAAGATCGGAGGGGCACATTCTACAGATAAATGAGTTTGGAATGACATTAATTTAAAATTGTATTCCCAGTCATAAATGGACCACACAGACAATGGACATGTAAGCAATCCAAACGTTAACATGAGTAATTATTTACGGTCACTCTTCCTTCTTCAAACTTTTTGATGCTGGATATTTAATCAATACAAAGGCAGCAACTTAACTCTCGTCATCACCATTTTGCACTTAACTCAAACAAGAGCTTTTAAAGTCAGTTTTTCACAGGCATCCACAACTCATTTTCTGTAGCACTGCATGGGTATTGTGAGGGCTCAGTATCTCTCAATACTTCAGGTGGGAAAAACAATAGTTCAAAAGCGCTCACTAATTTTGAATGATTAATTTTAGCTTTTCAGAGTCTAACTTACTGCTGCTGTCTCTGAGATGCAGCTGCTCAGCATCAGAAAGAGCAAATGTCCAGCAGTTAGAGCACTCGGAGATATCTAGATGCCTATCTTGATTTTCAGCTTCACAGAGGTGCCTAATCCTCAGTGAAATCACAGGAGATAAAGTTGCTTTGCAAAGCCAGCTGGAAAGCTATCTCCATTTCTAGGTCTTTCGACAACCTTACTGGCACAAGTAATTCCCCCTGTAATAAAGTTTCTGTGCATCCATGTGTTTCTAAGATATTAGATTCTGTTTGCAACTGTGAGGATTTTTGCTGGAAAGAAAATTAAGTTTGCCTTGAGGAAGTTCTCTTAAAATTGTGTCTTCCTACAGGTATTTGAAATTTCAAGGACTTTGAATAACTGGATACATATGGTTATCACAAAAAAGGGAAGCAAATTATATGTGAAATCTTCTTGTATGTTTTGTATGAACGAGTTTTCCTTGGATACATACCATAATTTCCTCTCGATGTGATACAGTTTTAGACAAAAATAAAATTTTAGATAAGTAATTACCATAACTCCTTTCAATTCACTGCTGAATCTCCTCTTTATAGCCTCTTCTGTTTGTAATGCTGCTGTATTTGGCTGCCCTTCTCAGCTGGCACAGTTGAGGTATGAACTGGTCTCTTTCTAGGCCCCTGTTGACCAGCTAGAGACTGCTGCTTTCTCAAAGTCCTGCTGTAGCATATTTCTCAGCCTGTAGTACCTGAGTTACTGCCAACCGGCAGATGCTGATAATCTATCACAGCTAGTAAGCTGCCTGCAGAACCAGCTCCAGCTGATGCCTCAGGATCTGAAGCAGGATTTTTACAGTATGATTTTCTCTGTTTTCACTGCTAGTGCTTTCAAACAGGTGTTCTGGTGGTCAAGGAGACTTGAACTTCCTCTTGCACTCAAGATATGGAGGTTCAGAATCTTTCCCAATCATACCCAGGAGATAGCACCATTCTGCAGACATATGTACCACCTTCTTCATGCCTCTTGTTCACATGTTCATGGGGATGATTTACATGTGCCTCTGACCCCAGAAGAAAGTTCACGTTTAGGAATCCCAAAGGAAGTGCCTGCTTGCTTAAAGACCATCTTAGTCCCATCACAGTTCTTGATGGTCCTGTCTTGGTTAATGAGATTTTCTCTCCACACAGCTGACACCTGCGGGGCCGCTCTGGGTTACCTGGCACTTCCCTATAAATCGCTTGAGGGAATCCCAGAGCTGAGGACTCAATATAGCTGGAAGGCTCATTGGAGACAGGCAGTGCCAGGCACTGAAGTGTTCAAATACCTTCAAAGGTCTAGGCCTGAGCCAGCTGGATTTCTCTTTTATTACAGCAAGAGGTCTTTTAAATACCTTCATGTGAGCAATATCATTTGTTACAAAAGAGCAAAACAATAAGCCAGGAAAGCATTTAACATTTTAATTCTTTAAGGGAAAGATCTCCTTAATTCTCTCTAAAATACAAAATGTACTGAGAATCCAGAAGTTTGTTAGTGGCCACGTGAGACACCATCCTTGAATCTGGAAAGAGAGGGATGCAATAATATGAATCCATTAAGGGATGCATATCTGCCTAACGTCTTTGTTTTCAGGTAAACTGCTTGCCAAGCTGCCTCCACTGCTCAGTTCTGCAGTGTAACATAATCTGAAATATATGGGACAGTACTGCACAAATGCCAGATGTAATTTATATGCCTAAATTAAATAGACCTATGATGCAAAGCTGAAGCCAAATGTGGATTTATGCTTAAAAGTAACGAAGGGGGGACCTAAGGCAGGTACTTTTGCAGTACAAGACAAAAAGGTTAACCACAACTTCATACTTGCTTGCCTGACAGCCATCCCCACAAGCCCACAAAACCCTGTTAAAAAGGCCAAAGTAAAATTCTTTGCAGAATTTTCGTCACTCAATCATTTCTGCAGGAAAATCTATGAGAACAAAAAACTACTACATTCTAATTCAAAACCTCAAAAGGTGCAAAAGAGGCAAGTTAAACACATGTCCACTGGGTCAAGGTTCCCTAATTCATTGTATGCAACTCCCTCAAGGTTTAAAGTAGGGAGGAGAGGAAGGGTGAGGCTCTAAGCCTGTACTCTTGCTGTTATATCAACTTCTGCAGTTAGAAGTCATCCAGACAGATCATTTCAAAATCATGCTGGATTCAAACTGTTCAGGACTTCAAACACTTGAAACATTCTCTTCAAATAAGGCAGCAAGGACTTCCCACAGTAGCCAAAGTTTCCAATGATTGCAGTGCATTACTCAAGATACCATGTGCTACACAGATCTACTCCAGAGGTGACGGTGGCACAGAAAACTCTGTAAGGCAAGCATCTGAAAGGAGAGGTTGCAGGCTGCTGGGCAAACAGAGATGATAAAAGCATTCCTGGCGGTCGTCGCTATCTAAGCACTCTGAAACAGCCAAGGACATCTTCAGACTGGCATAATATCATCTTCAGAAACTCCACTCTCATTATCTATTTCGTTTGTACAGTGCTTGTTTTGTCCCTCAGCAACCTTGCATGACCCTCTTTAAAGCCAACAGAAGTTAAACACTGGCAAGAACAAAATGAAAATCAACTCCTTACAAAGCAACCCTACACAGGCTTTAAGTCAACAGACAAACCTGAAGCCAGTAACATTTTTAGATAAATATCACTTTGATTTTCCCCTTCAGGCCCGAACACATACCACAGATCCAATTAGGAACCAAAATCACAATTGCCAACATGTTGGTGATGAACTGGACGCATCTTAGAAACAAAGCCACACAAAAAACCCAGAGGCAAGATCAACAAAAATGTAAAATAAAAGCTAAACCAACCGTAGAGAACATAAGTCTGTGATCCTGCCCCTACATTTCACAGAAGTCACAAAAGATGTCACACTGCTCAGACAAACTGTTTGTCCCAAGGTCTGAATTTTACAATAAATTTATATCCTTGACTTACCTTTTCCTCTTAGGCTTGAATAAAGTAGCTTGGAGGCTTCATTCAGTGCTCTCTACAAAACGTGCAAGTGCTCAGTCACTGACAAAATATTCATACCTTTTCAGTGTTGGTCTCACTGCTGAAAATACCTGCTTTTTGAGTATCCCCACATGGCATACAACAAACAAAAAAAGTTATGACAGGAGCTTTAGAAACACACAGCCAGTGCTTCCTGCATAGCTAATGACATGTCCCACCTAATTAATTTGTGTCCTTTGATGTAACCTTTTTCTACAGCCAAGTTAATATGCAAGCTTAACTTGTGGAGGAAATCAATCAAGTTCTGCTTACAATTCCAATACTGTAAATCTGAAGCAAGCTCATTGTTCTATTTCCAATGTCACAGAGAGAGAGTATTTTAGACCAACAGCACTGTGAAATGGGATGCATATCTAAAATCAGACCCTAGTACTGCAGAAAGATTACATTTTAAATTAGCAACAATGTCCCAACATTGCACAAGGAAAACAAATGCAAGGCAGCTTCAGGAGGAATAATTTGAATATTTTGTCAACACCACTAAATTCTAAAGTAATTGCAACAAAAAAACTTGCTCTCATTGGTGAGCCACACACCATTCAGCAGCCATTAAGAAATAAGGAAAAGCTTAAGATGTACAGAGGAAGAGAATTAAAAAATTATATCTCAGATACAAAGCTATGTTAAACACAATGCTCTCACCTGGAATACTGTGTTCAGTTGTACTGTCATGTAAGATGTTTAACAGCCAAGCAGGGTTCAAAGGACATTATAAGAGTGATTTAGAGACATTTTTCCATATAACAAGAAATTGTTAAGACTGAGACTGACACAGAAGACAGACAAAGGTCTCTTGACACACAATTCTGCCTGGTTAGACTCACTGGGTAACGTTCAAGGGCAGAAGAAAGAACGTTAAGTCCAACAACTACCACACATCTACACATCTTTACTTGGAAAGAATAGTTATGAACAAGCCATGTAAGCCAAGAAACTAGAAGATATGCTGCAAAAACATCGAATAGTGAGAAAGAACATTCCCCAAAAGATGACTAGTAAACTGCCACAGTAATCATCTACCCTACCTTGTAAGCATATATACCAGAATCACACTTTGGAGCCATTAAAAGCCACTCCACGAGGAGTCTCAGGTGTGTAAATGAAATCAAGGATGATACTAGGACCTTCCCTGTTTCTGGAAGAAGTCCTAGATATTTCTTTAAAGCACTTTTCTGCAGTCAAGAGACATCTTTATTTAGGCCCAAGCAAATAACAGTGAACTCCCACACTCCAACTAACAGGTCCGTTGGAGCAGCTGAACAACTCTTGCAGAAAGCTTTGAGAACAAAAAGCAGCCAGGCATGTGAACCAAAAATGGCTGTGATTCACAGACAGGCATCTGCCCTGACATCTTAATTTCTGGATTTTATTGACAAGCTTAAAGTTTTAATTTTAAATTATCTAGCTTTTACTAGCATTTCTCTCCTTTTTTTTTTTATTTTCAATGCTATAATGTACAACACCTATGTGTTGCAACTGTATCAGGAGACTGGAATTAGGATTAGCAGCACAAACACATCAAAGAGAGATAGAAAACATGTCATAGAAGGCATAATACAGTTGAAACTTAAGCTGAAGTGCTACCACAAAATATAGAATTGCTACCTTGTGAAAGACTTTTATTACAATCAATATTTAATCTTGTATATTCTTTTTTGTGCTCAATCGTATTTCCTTTGCTTCTGATAATAATCCAATAATGCCCTAATTATATACTCCAGTAGTTTCTAGGACATTGGTGAGTTAAAAAAAAAAAGGACACAGCTGCATCATGTCACTGAAACTATTCACCTTCCAACTTGAAATATTAGTGTCAGCTCAGAAATGCACCAGAAAGGTGTCCACTGCTTTTGCCGCCTGCAAACTCTTGCCAGTGAGGGAAAATGAGAAAGAGTTCTCAAAAAATGGTAGGAAATGAATAGTCTCCAGCTCCACATCATTGGGAAAAATCTGACCTTTTCTAAATCAACCTGGAACATCCCCTGTGTCTAATATATAAATATGTGCATAAACAAACATCAGTTAAAACCTGCATGAACAGCTCCTTGTTGCCTTTTCATATAGAAAAGATTTTCAAAAGCACAGGGACAGATGAGCCCCAAATTCTCACCTTCTTTTGGAAAATTTCTGTTGAAATATCACCGCTGGAATCCACAGTTACATACACCTTGTCCTTTTATCACATATATGTTCTGCATTTCTTATTAACTATCCCATAGATTAGTTTGTTGAAAACTCTTAATGTCATTTTTTTTTTTTTGCTATGAAACACATTAGCACTGGGGTTTTCTCTGGATGGCTCTTCTAATGGTTTCTTAGACACTGTTCTGGTTTATTTTTTAAAAAAGTTTACAGCTTATTCAGAATCATGGTGCTCTTGGAATCTCTTGCTGGACCCGTCGTTCTCTCCGTGTTACTGTGTAATGTCTTAAGCTACATTAAGACAACTTGGAAACTGAGAAACAGGAGTAAGTCCATGTTATTAATCTTTATGGCTGTAACAAAGCCTAATGGGAAACTGAAGGGAATTCAGAGAAGAGTGAAAATGATTGGGGTGCTTGAGTAGTACATATTTAATTACTTTCAGAAGGCAGTGACTAACTACCATGGATGTAACTGGTGCTACCTAACCTTTGACAAGAACTGGAGGAATATGGGGTCAGACTCACAGTAGCCGGAGAGAATTTTTTACTGTTAAAAAAACTGTAAGAGAATGAAAAGATGAAAAGGAATGCTTATACTAAATACCACAAAGTATTTTAAAATTGTAAATCTGAAATTCTGAACACAGATGGGAAAATTTAAGACAAAAGAGCAAAAATATTCTGTAAAGGATTATATGATATTGGCAGAGGGAAGGAAATCACTTTACCAAAACTTTTTTGGTTTTATGTGTTTTTCTATAATTTTATCAGACTATTTTCCTTTTTTTTTTTTGTGTCAGTGTAAGTCATGAATCTGTTAGTCATTTGTATGAAAAGGAGAAAATGATCAAGAAGACAAGAGTTGTTTAGATATAGTCCTAAATGTATTTATCTATAAGGTTCTAAATGAAATTCTGTTTTTCAGAACACAAAAGAATCATACTTTGATTTTTAAGGAAGTTTGTAAACACGTCCCATGTCCTAAGCTAGTTTTCACTAAGAAAATAGTCAACAGTGTCTACAGCTGGAGCATTAATATTTTTACAAAATTTGGTCAGCTGTTGTGGTGTGCAGACAGGGAACTGAGTCCTTTGCAGAAGATGATCTTATGGGCACCACAAATGCTGGAAATATGAAAAAAAAAGTCCTTTGGGAGTGATATGAGGGAAGGCAGGAATTTAGTATTATTATTACTAGATGAAAGAAGGGGCCCCAGCCTTATTGATACCAAATGCAATCACATTGCAGTTTTTTGATGCTTGACTCCACCAACCAAAACCACTTCTTGGCAGATACCTCCAAAAGGTTGAGGCCAAACTACAATGTTTGGGAAATCAAAGGAAATTTACTGTTAAATTTTAAGGATAAATCTCTGTTTGATATAATGTTTGTAAAAGATCCTAAAAGAACCAGCAAGCATCAAGAGACATAACAGATAGGCAGGAAATAATTTTCTGGGATTAGAGAAGGCAACCTCTTCCTTTGGCTTAAAGTGTCCACTCTTTCCAGCTGAATCTATCCCATACCTTCTGCCTGTATCACACAGCAGGAGGATGCTTGAGGCACACAAGAAAAAAACACAAAGCTGGGATTTTTCTGTTGCTCCTAAGGAAAGTTTGGCTCCAAAACCCAACAGGGCATAAAGCTCAAACATTTTACTTACCTTTGAAAATCTCAGCCAAAATCTCAGCTAAGACTGAGCTGGCCTTAAGCTAACAGCTCTCCTTTCAGAAGGGGGAAGGGAAGACATCCTAATTCTGGAATTTTTGCCCCTAATCTCCCAGAACTCAACTGGCTATCAAATCATACTGTGACACTCCTTCTTTGCATATTGGAAGAAAGTTAAATTTCAACAAATGTGAGCTGGGAGGGATGGGCTGTCTCCCATTTAAAACCGTCTAACACTTTTTTGCTTACTTTGTTTTGCAATTGTTTTAAAACCATGCTGTGGATTATGGATAGGAATATTTTAGAACAAATGACTAAATGGGAGAGAGTAGTTTTGCAGTATCATTCTCCCACCACCACCTTTCTTTCGCTTTATAGGAACAGCCAGGACCAACACAGAGGGTGCTTGACCCAGCAGATAATGGCCAAGGCAAAAGGTCATGTACAAAAACTTAGCTTCCAATAAACATACAGTTTTAGCAGTTATCACTAATTGACACTGAGGAAAAGATCAGACTCCAAGTACTCAGATACTCCCTTTCTGCTTATCTGTCTGTGAGTTAATTGCTGCCTCTTTCTCCGCCTCAAGAGAGGCACCAGCCACTGATGAAACCAGAGCGTCCAACTTTTGAAAGAGTCACATGCATTGACCCAGACTTTTCCAAGTGACCTTTCAAAGGCCATTCTGTGGTGCTTCTTACAACACACATTAGAATTGTGATTTTTTTTTTTGCTGTCCCTAATTATAAGGCTAATCCAATTCTCACTAAATACAACAAAGGTTTTAATATTGGCTTCAGCAGGAGTGGAAACATGGAGTTTTATTTGGCATCAAAGATGATCTACTGTTCACAAGGTCATGGAGTCTGGAATCAAGAAGCTGTAACTTCAAGTTACTCTCATGCTCTACAGTTTATTGGAAAGAAGCTTGTGTTGTTTTTCAAAGAGCTGCTTTGTGGATATATTTAACCAGATCCTTGGGAAAATCCTTCTTGTGCTAAAATTAGGATTCAATGACCCTAAAAGACCAAAGTTTCTGTAACACTAGGTAAATGTATAATCTGTGTAGTTGGTTTTCAGACTAGTTCAGCAGACTCTTTGTCTTTATCCAACAATACACTGCCATCGTGTGGTTCACTATATCAACGACAATATTTTTAAGATACTCTGATGCAAGACTCCTAGGATGTTTTCACAGATCTTTCAGAGCTTTAATTTCTATTATGTTAATAATGTAATAACTTTATGCCTTTGATATATTTATTGAGAGTTTACAAAAAAACCAAACAAATAATTTGATTCCTCTTTCAAATCAGAAGAATTAAAAAATGTTCAATAACATCATTCAAAATGGACTGTATTTTGTTTGCTTTAATTTAATAGTGGACTGTTTCTAATGCAGAGCACTGCCATCCTTCCATTTTATTTAATTAATCCAAAAGGAGTGAGTTCTTGGATTAACTATATTATTTGATTTTATACATGTGTGTTTATGAACATAACTTTATTGATACCATGTTCAGTTGCTTCTCTGGCTTGAGAAAGAGCAAATGGCTTTCTAGTCATTCCCTCAATCTTTTATCTTCTAACAATACCCTGCTGTATTAACCCTTAGTATTCAGCTATGGATCCCAGCGGGCCAAACCACAGAAAGTCTCTCATGAACTTCTCTTGCTTTGTTCAGAGTTCTGGTCTTAGACACAGCTGCACTAGAAAAGGTAAGCTCTTCAGAATCTTAAATTTAGAGGAAAGTAGCGCTAAGGAAAACACTTCTTAGTGCTTCTACTGATTGATCTTTCAACATACAGAACAGAGAGACCTTGCCTTGTCTTCTCAACTCTACTACAGGAAAAAAAAAAGCATTATGATTACCATGAGCTTATCATTCACAGGGAGCCAGTCAATTCCTCTCTTAGAAACACTCATGCAAGGTCCTGGCTAATCCAATGATCAGTAGTTTGGAGAAGAAACTCACTATTTCTATTTCTTCCCTGGAATTTTGTTTTTAATAGCTAATCCTGCCATTTAAAAAAAAAAAATCCATTTGGCTTCATAGTGCTAGGAAGCCAATGCTGGCCAGGAAGGTCAAGAGTTTTAGGTGGGACTTTATCAAAGGTGATTGAACAGAACAGAACAGACTATTTCAGTCAGAAGGGACCTGCAGTGATCATCTAGTCCAACTGCCTGACCACTTCAGGGCTGACCAAAAGTTAAAGCATGTTGTTAAGGGCTTTGTCCAAATGTCTCTTGAACACTGACAGGCTTGGGCCATCAACCACCTCTCTAGGAAGTCTATGTCAGTGTTTGACCACCCTCTCAGTAAAAAAATGCTTTTTAATGTCCAGTCAAAACCTCCCCCAGAGCAGCTCTGAACCATTCCCATGTGTCGTACCACTAGATCCCAGGGAGAAGATATCAGCACCTCCCTCTGCACTTCCCCCCCTCCTCCAGAAGCTGTAGAGAGTAATGAGGTGGCCCCTCAGCCTCCTTTTTTTCCAAACCAGACAAGCCCGAAGGCCTTAGCCACTCCCCATAGAACATTCTTCCAGCTCTTTCACCAGCTTCATTGCCCTCCTCTGGATGCATTCAAGGACCTTCACATCCTTCTTAAATTATGTGGCCCAGAACTGCACACAGAATTCAAGGTGAATACAGTGTGATAATCACCTCTCTTGACCGGCTGGTTATACTGTGTTTGATGCACCCCAGGATGCAGTTTGCCCTCTTGGCTGCCAGGGCACACTGTTGGCTCACATTGAGCCTGCTGTTGACCAGCACCCCCAGATCCCTTTCTGCTGGGCTACTTGCCAGCCACTCCTCTCCCAATTCATACTTGTGCCCAGCGTTACTCTGTTCCAGGTGGAGCATTTGGACTTGTTAAATTTCATCCTGTTAATCATTGCCTAGTGCTCCAGTCTATCTAGATCCCTCTGCAAAGCACCTTGTCCCTCAAGAGAGTCAACAGCACCTCCCAGTTTGGTATCATCAGCAGACTTCCTAATGGTGCATTCAACTCCTGCATCCAGATTGTTAATAAATATATTGAACAGAACTGGCCCTAGAATTGAGCCCTGAGGAACACCACTGGTGTTCTATATCACGCTGGTGGGGTACTTTCTAAGAATTTGATTTTGGTAGGCTGGTGCAGACTCATAGCTGTTACTGCACAGTGAAAAAGCAACAGCTTGCTTTAATGGGCTGTCTCTATTTTTATTCACAAGGATTGCAGCACTCAGGGCCACTCAGCTCTTACTTCAAAATAAGCAACTTGCTTGCAGAAGAGAGCATTCAAAGCTGACACCGGGTATTTTGTTATTGCATGTTCATGGAAAAAGGTCTTCCTGACCCAATCATTAGTACAGTTACATTATTTCCTGGTATGTAATAATAAATATCTTCTGATGCAATGTTAATAAAAAAGCAAATCTGCTTTCCTTCTGGCACTTACGTATATACCTATATCTAAACTCATTTATAAGCATACATTTATATATATGTATAAACATATACATTTACATTACCTTCATATATTTAATTTCCTTTTTTTATAGCATAGCCCTTAACTGTCATACAGGGAGGACAGATACCCTGGAATAGCCCACAGGTTTTTCAATATATTATGCCATATACTGTATTACGTCACTTTCTATTATGCTCCACGAAATGCGATTTATAAAGAAGTCTTTCAAAGACACTCATCCTTCCCATCTCCCTTATTTTGATGTTTCTCTTGCTTCTCCCTTTGACTTTTCACTCTCTGTATGAGGTCCGTGCAGCTGGACTCAGCAATCCAGAGGAGGGCGTCCTATTGCTTTGTATAATGACCCGCTCTCCTGGAGCCGAATCCAGACAGAGCCATGGGGAGGGGGTGGCAAAGAACCAGGGCACTGTACAGCAGCCCAAAATCAGCACTGCATCTACCGCATACACGTAAGAGGGGACAGGTGAGTACATTAAGCTAAGACATCCTGCATCCTCCTGGGTAAATCTCCCTTTACTCTGGGAGATGGGTCCCCTCTGGAATCTGGGTGCTCTCCAGCTCTGGCCTGCATCCTGCTCCGAAGCCCCCCAGCACCCCACAGACTCCACTCAGCCGTCACTCACTCTCCCCTGACTTCTCCGAGAAAATCATCCCACAGCTCTCCTAAGACTTCCAGAGTCTTTTGCAGCATGAAAGAAGTGAAAGGCAAAGATTTTGACCCCAGTCAATTGCCTGAGCTGCTAAACACCAATTGCTTCCGAGAATTTTAGGCCAAACTCGCAAATCCATATTTGATATTGAACCTGAGCCAGTCCCTACCAGAAAAGAGCTCCCGCATCCCCTGTGAAAAAGATTGTTCAAAATTGGATACCCAGCAGCTCATGCCATGATTAAAAACAGCTGTTGTAAACAGATACCAAAATGAGCAGAAAGAGGCATCCTAAAATATTATGAAATTTTTGGGACAACAACCAACATAAAGCTTATCAGAGAATTTGGATCTCTGAGTTCCAAAGGAAACACCTGCAAACTGTGCCCCTTCTCAACAATTTATGAGACTTACTTTACCAATACTGTGCCTGGGGAAACCCTTAATAAATCACAAATGAAAGAAATCCTGCCTCTGAATAAGAATTCTCTTTTAATCAGCACCTTTATAAAAAGAAATCATTTTATTAAGTTAAACATCTTTTCTATATTCAAAGAATATTTTTAAAAGGGAAAAGCTAGTCATGAAAAAAAGCTTCACTAACTGCTGGGAGGAGCATCTTCACTTAAAATGGCAAAAATCTTTCAATATTTCAAATCGCTCAGGTGTGAAAATACAAAAACACTATAGGAACTGTATATTTAAAGAAAATTATAATGTAT
This sequence comes from Tringa solitaria, assembly GCA_026413425.1. Lineage (NCBI taxonomy): Eukaryota > Metazoa > Chordata > Aves > Charadriiformes > Scolopacidae > Tringa > Tringa solitaria. The sequence goes on from JAOXJM010000002.1 coordinate 32,001,468, forward strand.
ATGAATTTTGCACTATTTTAAGTATAAACTATTTATAATGTTATTAACTGCCATATAACTATTACACAGAAATAACTATTAAAAATAATATACTGTATCAGTATACCATTAATAATTATATTAATATACTATAGTATAATAGTATCATATACTATAATAGTTATATTAATATACTATTAATAGTTAATAGTATTAACTATTAATACTATTCTGCATTTTTAACATTTAAATTCTAATAGATTTCAATGTTTTGAGTTGGTCAGGCTTTTTTACTGAGTGGAAGCTGGGATAGCTTTCATGTCTTCTGCATTCTGCTGCTGTATTACTGAAGTCAATGGGCACTTTTTCATTGACTTAAGTAAGAATTGAACTTTACAGCTCTAGTCAAAGGGAGGGATCTTGGAGCACCTCGATGAAAGGTAGGCATTTGGAATTGCTAAACACAGTTTTTGACAACTTCTGGTCAAATGAATATCTCTAGGCAGTTATCAAAAACGTAGACAATATCATACTCTGCTGCCCTGAAAATACACACTTCTGTATTTTCAAAGCTTTTTTAAACCTGGATTTCCTGTCTTCATCTGTGAACTGTTACTGTACATAGTTAAACAGTTATGATGTTTCACTCCTGGGACGTTTCATACGTTTCAGCACCTGCTGGTGCTGTATCTGCAACATAGCTTGCAAAGTGCCTTGAGTTCCTTTCAAATGAATTATCACATAGATTTAAGATGATGAAGTTGACCTACGTAACACATGATAGAGCCGGCACAGGCAGTTATATTTGGCCAATGAAAATCCTCATTCTTTCCACAATATTCAGCAGGTTCTGCAATTTTGCTCTCAACGGGAGACAAAATGTTAGGTTACAGAACCCTTAAAATTCCCTGCTGGATCTCACAGAATCTGCAAGTCCCGCCCTGCGGGGAATGCCACTTTCCGGCAGTCTCTACACATTCCCTGAAAGAGTTCAAATTCTTTACACCAATTGAACGCATTTCTCGTCTCGTTTGAATGGCAGACTGAATGGAGACACTTGAGAGTTCTTGGTCGCAGACATTCTAATTGATCTCTTGGCTGCAGTATACTGTAATTTGTATGGAAATATGCATTTCTCTGTGTAGGCTGTCCTGCAGTGGACTAAGCATAGTCATGTCACCTAACAAGAGCACTTTATGAACCATAATTTTCTCTGTTCAAATTATATCTCTCAACTTAGGAGTTACATGAAGAACCTTTCCATATACACACACACAGGAGAGAACCTGTCAAAACATGTAGCTTTGATAACATTGACTCAAAACCTGAATGCTTAACAAGAGCTCTCTATGAAATAAATGGGGAAGAGGCTAAAAATCATGTTTTCTTAGGCTGAAGTGCTTTCCACACTATCTGTAAGACGAATTTAGCTGGGGCATTTGCCGTGCAAATCTCATTAGGTAGGCTGGTAAGTTATGCACGCAGAAAGAGACTTCTAAGGATTGTTCTGCAAAGAGGGGGAATTGGCAGCACACAGAGCACTTCCCTTCCCACTCCCTGTGCTGTGGGATCTGGTGAATCCCCAACTGTGCTATAAAGCAGACCTGTCAAGTCTCATGCACTGACTCATTCTTTTGTATCACACTCCGTCACTGCCAGCATTGCACATTTTTATATGGCAGTACCACAGCTTCTCTCCGACTTTTGGATCCCACACATGAGATGCAGGTGGTCAGTCTGATCTGTGATTATCTGACCAGCTGCATCTGATGTGTGGGTCAAGGAGCAAAAGAAAGGTCACGGTACTTGCACTGCAGCTGGGGAATGTGCTGTTTAGCAGGACCCAGTGCCTATGGGAGCCCTGCTAGAAAGCACTCTCTCTCCTCTAAAGGCTGTGTGCTGCGGGACTCGGGTCTTTAATGACTGGACGTACACTTATCACCTAACCTTGCACAGAAATGTGTGCCCAGCACATGGAATCTCACATGTCTGAAGACCAGAGATTCAAGAAGCCTGTATTTATAGGCTTAGCTTTCTCATTAAATTTCTGCAGGAGAAAGAGATACAATGAGAACTTGGATATCTGGCTGATATTTCCCAAGAAATCTTTTGCTGACCCTACCTTTTCCCTTACGCTATTATCGGTCAGCTCTTGAAGACACAGAAACAACCACATGAGTTCTGATTTTTTTTTCCTCCTCAGTTTTCAGAATATAAAGGAAGTACTTACAGTGAAGGTAATACTTGTGAATTGATTTATGCCCACTTACAAGTCTTTCTTTGTGGCAATCAAAAATTACATTTCATAAATACATGTTTGTATGCGGTTACTTAAAATGAGAAAGGCGAGTATTTCATTGCTGAGGTTTTAAATGTCATCCACCCAAAAAAAGCACTGTAAACATTTCAGCCGCTCTCAGTGGAGAAGGCCAGTGACTGACATATTAAAAGCCTTAAGGCTGCAGTTATTTACAAACTGATTTTCTAGATTCTTCCACATGTTTAATTCTGTTCTTCATTGTCAGCCTTCCCACTGCATTTCACTGACAGGCACGTTAACAACAATTTTGGTTATTCCTAACATTTCTTTTTCTGGCCTGCTTTTTCATCACCTTTAGGACTATGCCAAGGAAGACCAAGAACTGAGAAATACCTCTATGCGGAGAGCTTCCATATGCTCATGTGTACCATTTATTCCACGCTGATGGATGCAGCAGGCTTCCACCAATGCACGAGATCCTCTGTAGGATTCCCATAAAACCAGGAACAGCACTGCACAAACAGAGGCATAATAAATTAGCACATTTTAAACATTTTCCTGACATATATAGCCAAAATAGTAAAACAAGGCCAAGGAAAAAATTAGATAGGCTGTGCCCTCACAATAATTAGGATATTACAGTTTATTTGAAAGAACTCCCCTTGGCAGAGTCCCCACTGACAACCACAATTTGTTTAGAGTATATTTATTGGAATACAGACATCTGTTCTTTAAGGCATTTAATCTTTCACTACACATGAAAACCACAGTCCATACTTGTAAGGAGAACTTCTGATCTTAAAGACTGCTCATTCCCATTACATTGCTTGGCTCTCTATAAGTAACGTGCAATCGCATTTACTCTTTATGTACTGAACCCTAAACACCTGCTAGGCTGGAAATTCTTCTTTGAGCATTTTAATATTTTCATTACATCTAGAGGTGCAAACACAAAATACATAAGAAACAATATACAGTTCACCCTATCCCAAGAATCAAATAAAATTAAAATAATAATGTTATTTTGTATGTGACAGTGGGTAAATCCCAAGCAGACATTCCATTTAAATCTCAAAGTACTAATTTATGATAAAACCTTTTAAATGGAATGTGTAAGTTTTGCTATCCATCATATAAGGTAGTAACCAGTGGCAATGTGTCGCAGAAAAGATAAGAAAATGAAAAGAGTCAAATACTTTAAGAATTCAAGGTATGTTTCAAAGACAGGTAGGTATCAATACCCTCCCCCCCACATTGTGTGAGAAAACTGTATAAGTATTCAGACAAGTCATGAATTAGCCCCTTGCTTACACTTTTGTGGCAGTCTCTTGGCAATACTGTTCTGCAAACGGAACGTGTCTCTGCCTTCTTTAAGTATTTTCCTCTCTAGTTACAGCATTTTCAACTACTGCTGTTGACTGCTATTTCTGATCGAAGCGAAATAAAAATTATCCCCTGCAGACATTGTTCACCCTTTCTTTTTCCCTGTGGTCAAATGAACCCAGGCATTCATGAGTAATAACAGCTGTCAAAATTCTACACACAGGCTGAATCCCACTTATCAGTTTCCATCCAAGAACTTCAGCTTTCCTTATCCCACAACTTCTTGATTTTATCTGCCATGTTTCCCCCATAATATTTCACTCACAGCCTTTGGGACAATGCAAATACTTCCACATGTGCTACCACCAGATACAAGCAGCTTTTGCCACAGTTTTTTCAGCAACCCTTAAGGAATTCAACTCAATCTTCAAAGTGACTGTACCACTGGAGTCTCAGGCTGTACCCACCTCCCACAATGGGGCTTCACCATACCAAAACACACAGGAACCAGCTTGGCATTTTGGCTGTAAAGTTGCACCCTGCATGCAAGAAGGGCCTAGAAAACATTCATGAGTTCTCCAGAAAAAAACTCCCCTTCTAAAAACATTCCCACTAGTTCACTTCTCCTTTCTTAGGTTTTTCTCACAGCTCTACCAATAGTTGATCTCACACATCTACTCTAACATCAGTGGAAAAAGGAACGGGATCTACATTTCCAGTCCACCTTTGAGTAATGCATCCACGTGCTTCCACTTAAAATGGAAAATATTGGAAATGTTTGGCAGATAAACCATCTTGTGAAAAATCAATGTTTCATATATTGGGTTGCCTTTGTGTCCCCTACTCTGCACAAATTGGAATGCAAAACAAAGGAACATCGTCACTTCTCAGTCCTCAACAATCTTCTCTCTTCTCTCCCCCCAGTATTTCCAGTTAGGTACAGCAGTTCTCCCACACCAGCACAGAGAGCAGCCATAAGAAAATCTCATGACTACACTGGGAAGTACATTATCACAGTGGTGATAAGAGAGGTAATTCTAAGTAGCCTTAACTGGCTTCTAGATTTGCAGTCAAAAACCAGCTTAATTTTAAGGATCAGATTATGATTCTTATTACCTTCCCATCATAACAAAGGATTCAGATATTACATTTCTGTCTTTATTAACTGATAATTTATGTTATCTTGGGTGTCCACTACTTTCCTTAGTTTGTCCAAGACAGAATGAAAAATTTCATTCCTGAAAGGTTTCTTATTTTTTCCTTCCTCCAAAATTGATTTGGTTTCATTCTGCTATTGAATGTAAAACAGCTGGACAAGAGCCAAAAAGGAAGGAGAGGGTGCTCCAATGGCCAGGATTAATTAAACAAAGAGGATATCCATGCCTCCTACTGGCAGGTTTGCAACTCTGTATTTTGCTTCATGGATCCTTAGCAAAATCCAGAAATAGACACAAGACAGGGAAGTGAAACAAAAATGCGGAGGCTGCTCTCTGTTTGGGTTTGATGCTAGCTTCCTCCTATTCTCTTCCTCCAGTCTTTCAAAATAAGGAAAGAAAAGATACACACCACATGACCCAAATTTATACTTATTTCCATTTTAAAAGAAGATTCACTCCTATTTTTTCTAATACTGTAAAGGCTGAACACTCATCTTACCCACTGTGTTTAGGTTTCCCTGAGTGCTTCACAGAGATTTGTTAAAGATATAAAATAGCACACCAAACAATGAAAGAGCTTGTTTCCCCAACCATTTCTTTGAAAGCTACTTTGTATATGTTCCTATGCAACAAAAATTAAGTTTATGTGTAGGTGTTCCATGTTTTTACAAACTCTACACTCCTTAGTTGTTATAAGATTAAAACAATTTTCTCCCTCAGTAAATGCTTCCCTTGAAAACCACTGGAAGCACATAATTCATCTGTCCATTTATAGCTTCTATTTTCTTCCAGGCACTGAGAAACTGCTGATTGTGATTGTTGTTTTCCCTTTTAAGAAGCCAACGTTGAACAAGTGACAGATAAGACAATTTAATGTTTCAGTGACCATACAGATCAATTTTTCATTTATTCTGAAGTTTAAAAGAAAAAAAAAAAACAGATAGGCAACCAAGGTACAATTGCAAGGATTTTGTTTAGCAAATTATTCTTCTATACCCAGAAAATTTAACAGGCACTCTCATTAAACCTGCAGGGAGTTTTAAGGTAGCTTTAGTCCTAATATTTTTCAAAAAATGCATTCAAAGATTTTTCCCCTGAATCATTTTCTTCTCTATGGAATCTATCAGAAAGGTTTGGAGATACAGTACAAGTCTTTAACTGTGAATAATAGAAAAAGAAGAAAGAACAGAAATGTATTACCTCAAGCTGCAGAAGATCTCAATAAAAAGACAGGTAAGTGAAAAGGGAACATTGTGCAGTTTCTGTATTGGATAGAGAAATGGAAAAACCACACATATTTGGGAAAGTCTTTGTATGGAAAAGGTACAGGATTGGTATCACCTATTAGCACTTACCCATTCCACACAAGTCATTGTAGGGTGACGGGCACTTGATTTGCTCTTTCCACCCACTTCATTTCTTCCTGTTTTCTTCTCCCTGTGGACCTCTGCCTTCTGTCCCTGCAGGACCCAAGCGTGCCAGCTGATGTGCAACCCAATTAAGCGAGAGAGCATTATAGCATCATGTGTGGGCTGGCAAAGTGTGTGTACTCAGCCCACTCATGATTGGGTCCCAGCAACACGATGGCCACACACTTCATACAGGTTCAAACACGAAGACACAACGCTGGTGCAATCTGTTGTTCCACAGCAGGAGACCCTTGGAGAGAGGAGGGGGCTTAGGTATCTGACCTGGCTGTCCTCAGGAAGATTAAGGACGAAGGCCACCTAAGTCAGAATCTCCCTCTTTCCATTTATTCATAAGGAGACTGAAATTGGATGCCAGGACTGTTTACCTGCACCCAACCCTGCTGTCAAATAAGATGGCACTCGCAGGAAGTTGTGCAGTCTTCATGCTGTCTTCCCACAAAAATAAGAAGTGAAAGATAGCTAATCAACAGTGAATAGTCAAAAGTGACATCCAAATTGCTAGCAGTAATATTGAGTGTTTTCAGCCTGCTGAATACATGCAAGAAACTTAAAACTTATGTCAAGGATTTTCCAGTGATATCCCACGCAATCTTAAGAAGGTCCTGGAGATTCTATGTTGGTTTATATTCACAAGCCTTTTTTCCTTTGCAACTGTAAGCATCAGGAAATCACTAAAAAATCCCAGAAGTTTTAGAATCACGAATGTAAGAAGCAATCCTAGAGAAAAGCCTGTTCACTTTTTTTAATATTATTTTTATATATAACATGAAAGCTACTAAA
>JAOXJM010000002.1:32008519-32019920 GCA_026413425.1 Tringa solitaria
CAACTTAGAACATGAGTCTATAAATTTTGAGTCCACTAATTTTGCCCAAGTATTGACTGCAAGATTTTTCCATGGTCTTAACTGTTATTCTCATGTTTAAAAATGTTGGAAATCTTAAACAGTATTAATGAACGTGTTTCTATGCAAGTTTTGCAGTATAAAAGAATTACACTACTATCAGTGCCCTATAAATAACCTTTAGCTCTGTTAAATGCTAGAAGCAGGCTTTATTGCCTCATATACTACTCTTGACCACTTAATTAACTCCCACAAAAGCTAATTAATTAGCCATCACAGTCTCTAATCATTCTGGAATTTGCTCTATTATGTTCAGCTGGAATATCCTCATTCCTCAACAGACCCCCTAAAGTTTAGATGAACACAATAAAGAACTCCGGGTTTTTCATTCTCATCTTTCCAGATATTCAAGATCAGGGTGGGAATATTTAGATTTTATAACAGATTTTTCCTAATTAGCTCTGTGTTTACTACAGTGGATGTTTCCACGAGCCTGGAAGGCTTCAGCCTATTTCAGTGTTAGTGTTCTAATGTTTTAACCTAACGTTGCCAAAAAATCATTCTTAAGAAGTCAAGAATTCCAGCAGTTTAACTCAAATGACTGCTATTGCTGATGTAACATGCATGTCACACACATAGGTATTTTATGAAGCAACTTATCAACTAAGCTCAAAAGCTGCACCTCCAAAATTTTAAACTGTTATGTCAACAACGTGCAGCCAGCCTGTAAAGTCAGGCTGTGCGTCGCAGTGGAATGGAAGTACCAATGAGAAACAAGCTGATAAATTGGTTTGACTAATCATTAAAACCCATCTAGTATAATCGTTTTAGCTGATCTCGTTTAAGTCATTCCGTGAAGCTGCCAAGAGAGTTCAGGGGCAGGTCGATCTTCTATTCGCATCATGCAAGGATCAGGCAGATAAAATCCGATCAGTTACCTGAGCATTCTTGCATTTATATGTAATTATTCCCTGTTGTTTTAAAGCTTCCATCTGGAGGAAAGAAATCTGTTCTGCTCCTGACCTTTTCAGACCTCATGTCACTGTATTTAGCTTTAACAGATGGATTCTACTGATCTGATATAGAGATAGAAATAAAAGATTGAAAACATGAAAAGAGTGGAAAAATATAGAAGCATTAAAGCCTTGAATTATTGCTAACTGCAGGTCAGTGGGTGAATCTTCACTGGATTCATGGGTCATTGATCAGGCCTCACAGTTTGTTCCTGCCCTAAACTGCAGAAGAATTAAAAAGACTCTATTAAGAAGGTGACTGGCACTGCCTTCCTCTGACGCGCAAGTTGGTGAGAGCAGGAAGGACTGCAACACAGATTGTGTCTCCAAGGTCATGACTACTCCTAATGGACAGCTATAGTCTAAAGTAAGTACTAGTTCTGACCAACACTCAGTTCTACCTTGTGGGAGACAAGAGCAACTGCTCTGAGCAGCAAGGATTTCTGCAGAAGAGCAGAATTATTCCTACCTGTGCATCTCTTTTCAACCTGTTGTTGGCCAGCATGAGTAAATCAACCATAACTTTCCTGCAGATTCATATTACAAAACACTTCAATAAAGGGGTTTATACTTCCTTCATAAAAAAACAAAACCCCAACAAATCCACACCTGGAAAAATTACAACAATCAATAAGAAATAATAAAAGAACTTCTCAGATCGATGTACACATGAACTAGCTACTCCCAAAGAAAGGAAGCAAACAAACTTTTGCTACAGGAATATTCAGTTTGGGCACGCATTTTATGTTAAAGGAGTAAGCTTGTGAAGAAACATTTGTGAATCTTATAAATAGCAAGGAAATTCAAAGCAAAACCTGATTCTCTTGGTTCAATTCACCTTGTCTGCTTTACAAAGATACACAGCAAGGCAGGATGCTTGGACTGATGGATGCTGCAGGTTAATATAACCCTAGATAGTCTGGGATAGGCTACAGCAGCATGAGTTCCTGGGCACATCCCCAGAACAGTAGAGAGCAGAGGAAATGTGCTTGCAGAGAAGCCTTGTCCTCCTCACACACTCATCTTAACATTCGTGAATTATACATTTTAGGCTGATGTGCTGCAATATGTGGATATATTAAAATAGGGAGACAAAGACAGCTTTCAATAACTGTCTTTAAAAAAAACAGCATTACCTTCATGGTGTTCTGCATTTTTTAACCGTTTTCATCACTAGAATAGCTTCTCATCACAGCTTTACATTTCCAGGAACTGCCCTTTAAGATGTTAAAAATGTATGTCTGATGTGTACATTTTTTCAGTAACTGTTTTGTATGTTATCACATGAACAGCAAATATAATTTCTCAGCGTATAACAAAAAGCAGTTACCTACTCTTTCAGACATACGCGTATTACTGGAACCTGCTGAAGATCTGCATATTTGTAACAGAAGACACCAAGTCAAGCTTCACCAGAAGAGAGAGGAGAGAACCCAGAAGATTAGGATTTGATATTATCAAATTGGTAATTGGTATTACCAGTGTACATTTGCATAATCATAATGGTCCCATTGGAACTATTTGGCAAAAAGTCTGTGCTGTCATTGTCACCAACTTTCCAAAACCAGTCCTTGTTACTAAAAGAAGGCTAAAATTCTTTTAGATGGCAGGAAATTAGTAATAAACAGCAAGCATTCTGCTTCATGCTCTTTGACTCCAAGTATCAATGAAATAGCTCTACATTCATAATACAAGGAAAACTACATTTTCAAAAAAATCTTATTAAAAGAAAAAAAGCATCCTCTCTGGAAATTACCTTGTGGGCTTCCCACCTAGGCAGCAACTGTCCTGCATGCCAACTCCTTTTTGTGACAATGTAATGAAAATCAGATGTACAGTACAGAGCCAGAAAGTAGATCAGGCAAGATATTGATAAATGTGACTCATTTTTCTAGTTAAATTTTTTCCTGAAAGAAACTGATGTCCCACCATTACCTTCCCATTTCAATATTAATTTATTTTGAAAGATAGGAATATTGTCTAATATACTGTGTAACACAACACATCCCTATTCAGAATGTCTTGCTACTGTAATATTTGTCCTCAATGAAAATTAATTTTTATTAAAGTATTGGAATGGAATTACACTTCAATTGTTCTTGCTCTTGTAAAGTATATCTGCTTGTCAGCTGTCAGTTCCAATTTTCTACTGTTTCATAGCTACAATTTTGCTGAATACAACAGAAGGGCACTTCTTTTCTCCAGAGCTGAATTTCTTTTGAATCAAAGATAAGGGCAAAGAAAAAAAAAAGGGTTTAACATTAATAAGAAAGGATGCAACTGGTTCCTATTATAGTCTTCCTGGTTAAAAAAGAAACAAAACACAAACCCACACCCTACCATCAGTGTGACTACAGCTATCAAGTGATATAATTTCCTTTATTGTTTCTTGTCCTTAATATTATTGAGCATTATTAACCAGTTGTCTGTTATTATCTAACTGCTACCTTTTACTTTAGCAGTGGTTTCATTTCAGAGGCCAAAGCAATTCCTGCACACAGTGACTTATGTCAATAGGCAATAGTTAAATTCATCAACTGAAACTGAGAAGTCTGAAACTAGTTGTAAGATCTGAAATCCAGAACATCTTCTGAAAATTTGATTCATCTTAAAGAAATCTAGTAAATTAGTTCAACCTTGATCAGTCTCATGCTTTGTGCCATTTCTTGGTAAAGCATTTTGAAATCCTAAATTATTTATACAATGGTCAGCAATAGGTTTATGTTTTAAGGGCTATTTCTCAGTTAACATAAACTGAGATAACTCAGGTGAATTCAAAATGTTATTGATTAACAAAGCGAAAATACCCATTTAAAAAGTCAAATTACCCTTAACACTAATGATCTGATTTCAGTCATCAGCTGCCAAGACACCTATAACTGGCCAACTGTCAAAAGCATGTGGCCACATACAAATATTGTTAGTGTGCTACTAGAAAACAGGTGAGGTCAAAGGAAAACTTTGTTTTTTTCTTGTTATTTTTATGAAAATATTTTCACTACAGTAGTAATGAAATAAAATTTTAAACATGTTCTGGACTTTTTTTTGTGATTGTGGAAGCATTTTATGTTTTAAAGAGTTACTCAGGATGTTTAGATGGAGATATTAAATATACATTAATGATAAGGAACAGGTTTGCAACAGAGAAGTAGAAAAGATTGTCTTTATGGAAGGATCTGCATTTATTCCTTCTCCTTTCCTATCTGGACTGCCCAGTGCCTGGTTTCTGGAACCAGTGCTGTTTCTGCACCAGTGCCTAAGGTTTATTTGGGGAGGGGAAGGAGAAGGACTGCTAATGATCTCCCAGAGATAAATGAAATTGCTGATTTAGTCAAGCTCATTCTTGACCTTGACACAAGACGGGACAGGCAAAGGGAAGAGCTCAAAATAGAGCAAGTGAAAGAAAGGAAGATCAAACGAATGCTCAGGTCTGGCCAAGACCCCCCCTATATTCAGCTAACACCTGGCTGAGTTAGAAAACATGACCAGCCCAACCTTCCTGTTGGAGCCGATTGAAGCTGTCAGCTCCCGGCTTGTCACCCACTGCATCAGGAGGCCCCTGGGCTGCCACAAGAGCCCTAATTAGGCAGAAATGGCACTTCGGCAACTGACCCGCCAGGACCTTTGGCAAAGCATTTAACATCATTAGTTAACATTTTTATTAAAAAAAGTGTGAATGTAAATGAACAGCCAATGCATTTCAATAGGGTTTGTCGGTGGCATTGCACGCCCCCCCACTCTCCCAACCACACACACACTTTTTTGCATGAATAGTTCACTTGTTTTCTCTAAAGGGGGATGGGGATGTAGGGAATGTTTTTCCAAGGGAACTCGACGTGTTCAAAGCAGAAGGAAGGTCTTAAACAATCAGACAAACTCTTGCCTTTTGGGGAGTGTGTTGGCGAGTGAACAAACAACTAAATGCAATCTTACCTGCAACATGCCTAAGGGGACATCTGAAAGGGAAAGTATGCATAACTCACACTGGAGCGGAGATACACAATCACATATTCATCTGATTAAGTGTATTCATCGTATTTTTTTCTTTGCCATTGGATCCAAGAATAGGTAACTAACTTACTAAACCTGCAAGCCTTTGTGAGAGCTATCAAATGCTACAACAATGTAAGAGGATGATTGTTTAAGAATATGTAGCCCGTCTCTTATAATTTCTTTAATCTTTGCACATTACCTTTGACAGAAGATTATAAAAAAAATACCACTCAGGCATATTAACAAGCTACCTTAATTAGGTCTCCACTGGCAGCAATTTATGTGTTAAAAGTTATTTATTCATACAAAAAAGTATACAGCCATGAAACAGTTTATTAGTACCTGTTTTTTTTCCTGCAGGTTCTTTAACTGAGTTTTCATAATTTACCAATACTTGACCAAAATCCTGGCACAGTTTTTTTTGCCAATAAGAGACATGAGAAAATGAAGTAATTGCAAACATTCTTTTTAATAAAAAACTGGATAGGACTTGGAAGGGTGTCTATCTTCAGATATTTTATGCCTACCTCCCATGAATACACCGCAATCCATCCTCCTTTTATTTCCTTTGAAACCAATAGCTCCTTTCTCCTCTAATGGATGCTACAAGATATAGCACTGGGGATGTTTCCTTATGTGAAATAGAGACTATATTACCTTATGTTTTGTAATTTTCTCCCCCAATCTGTAACAGCCATATGTTATCAGCAACACTTTTGCTCCATCAAAGAAAAGATTTTTTCATTTCTCAGGAAATCATTCCATTACATGGTAGCTGCACGGACTATCATTTATGCCATCTAAAATAAAGCACCAAAGTAGTAAGAGATTAAAATAAATCCTCCACATACGGTACTTGGGATGAAGGTGCTGAAGATGTTGGTTCAAAACCCAACCCATCAGACTTGCTATGCAGCCAATGGAAGGTTATCCTCTCAGATCCATGTTATCAGAAACTGAAATAACAGTGTTGTCATTTTCTCACACACTGGCATACGCAGAGGTCCTGGGTTCTGACTGTTTCTGAACCATGTAGATGCCATATCAGGGGGGATAAAAAAAAAACAAAAAGCTTGGCTATGCGCCTTATCACTGTGTGTTCAGTTTGTTAAATAACCCAAACTTCCTCCTCAACCCTGGCCTCAGTACAAAGGGAGAAACCATGCACTTCTATACATCACCTGACAGGGAAAACCAGGAGACCGTACCTTCACACTACATCAGATAACTCACAAACCTCCCATTCTGTGACTGAGATGCAGCAAAGTTCGTATCCAAAAAGCCAGAATAAGCCTACACAGGGCATATTTCTACCTCCCAGTGCAGATATAACCATTGTTACCCTGTTTAGTTTCTTTTCAGGAAACATCCACCTTGTGTTTGTGCTATGCATAGTATAGAAAGGTCTGGTTGGGACTCCAGGACCCCTATGCTAATAATACTACACATACACAATAACAAGATTTGTACATGCAGAGAAAACAAAAAGAATGTTATACACATGAACACGGTACACATGAATATGCTCACACACACGGTCTGTCCACAGGATGAGTAAAAGCCTCTCCTTTGCAAATGCTCTGGGATCTACAGATTGTCACAAATTCTTAGCCTCTTTGTGTGTGTGCACATGTACAGACAAACAAGTGCTTTCATTCTCTTTTTAAACAAGTCTGTATAGCCTTCAAGGACACGCTATAAACATTAAAACAACACGGACATCTAAACATAGATTTTTAAAGCACAATACCAAGTCTAGAAATCCACATAGGAAGCCTGGCTTGATCTTTTGACTCACCTGTGAAAGCGAGTAGCTAATTTTGGTGGTATTAAATACTTATTTAACAGTAAATAAAAAAACCAAAATCCATGTCTTTCTTTCTAAAGCAGGAATAGCAAGAGCTAAACATAAAAAAAAAAAGCATATTTCCTGACAACAATCATCTGGTGACTGCAGGTTTTTAGTGGTCATTAGCTTAAAAGCAGTATTAGCAAAAAGAATAAATACTCTGTAGGAATTGCCAAAAAAGCTGAATCATACAAGGCTCAAAAAGTTGGTAACAGTAAGGTGTCTATATCTGACCCCTTTCCCCATCACATGACTATTTTCTAGCCTAGTTCTTCCGTACAGCTTCTCCTCTCCTGCTGGGAACCAGAGGGGTGGGTGAAGGGAGAGAGAGGGGACAGCTTTTTGAAAAACTCATGCTCCCTGCCTAGTTTTGGCACATTTTCTGCAGGTGCCTCGCACTATCGCCACAATAGGCTCTGGAAGAGAGGATTCAGACCTGTCAACAGCTACAGGAGGCAACTCCACAGCTTTGTCTTACAGCCCAACTTCATTGTCTGCTGTTCTGAACCCGGCAGCACAGGCACCCGTTAATGAGATGAGCCCCTTTTTCCTCTATTTGTTCCTCCCTCTGTTTCTCTTGCCTTTCTGTAATGATTTAACTTGATCGTATTGGTTCCTTTCTAGTGGGGATTGCTCCAACGATCAGATAAGATAATTGCCTGTAGAATACTGCTCAGCAACAACTATTACTTCCTTGGCTGAAAATGTCAGAGCAATTGAAAGCTCTTAGTGAGGTTCAAGAACAAGGAAACAAAAAAGAAGCAGCTCCTATATATAGATGTATCTCTGTATATATAGCAAGTTTGCAGTAGCCAGCTCTCCTTGATGATCTTGCTTTATAAGCACCGCTTTCAGCATATTTTATATTGTCATGACTTTTTAAAGAAGCTAACCAACATAAACACATGCACCAATTCACATAAGTTATTTCTCTCATTTACTTTGGATTTGCATGTCATTTACTTCAGCTTTGGAAGACAGTATTACATAGTCGCCTCCTTTGCATTTTCCCCACTTTCTATTCCATTTCTTAGAAACTTAACTAATGCAATATCTTTTCCATCTTAAAATACTGTCTATATACAGAAGATGCTGAGGGGAAGCCTGGAATGGTTTGAAGGACTGGGTGGAGTTATTGACTTGCACCGTGAATTTAATGCCCGTCTGATTTAGTCTCTTGCTAGCAACTGACTTTCCAAACATTCAACCAAGACCATGTTTTGTGTAGCTCTGCTCTGTAGCTTTACCAAGTGAGAACTGACAGAAAAATGCTGTACCATGAAAAGGTCATGTAAATATCACACTCTGAATCTAAGTACAATTAAAACAACAAAAGTAGTTTGGGCCAGTATTTAGTTCATTTCTTCATTTGAAACACATGCTGTCACTTCTAACAGACATATGATGTTACGCACTGTAACAATTCAAGAGCACACTTAAAGACACGATGCTTTTTATCACTAAAGTATGTAGGCTGTAAAGTATGTAGGCTGTAGAGATTTTGTATTAAATCAAGATCTCAATTTATTTACTGACAACACAAAGAAGCAGGAAAAATTCCACAAGTAAAAATTCACTCAGAGCAAAATCAGAAAAACTGCACAACCCCCCCATCCTTTATCATTTTCCAAATAACATTTTTTCTATACTACATATGCACTGCCACCAATAATGCACCATCAAAGTCATAACCATCAAATCTTTTTACCATAAATTCTATAAGGAATGAATAAAGACAGAAGAGTATTGCAAAAAGGATGGAGAGCTGGTATCAGCAGCTGGATCACTACAGGCTATTCACATGCCGAGTTGCTGAGGAACCACCATAAGGAAATTCCTTATTCTTTAGAAAGGAACTCCAACATAGGCAACTACGTGATGGATGGTTTATGTAGCACCACAAATTACAAGCACCCAAATCAGTGTGACTGATATCTGGAGGGATCCGGGCTCCAATCTTGCAATATAATTGAACCAGGCTTACACTAGTTTAACTACACGACAGAGAGAACAAGATCCACAACTTGTTTATACATTGAATATTTCAGAAACTGAACTACCACTTTAGAACTAATTTCATGGTTACGTTTCGTTATGCAGAGCTACGTGCAGTAGGGCTTGCTCCCTGATAAGCTAAAAGAATTATAGTTTAGGTATCCAATGAAACTAAGAAGTCATTTCTGAAGTCCATTATATAACTTACGCAGAATTACTTTAAAGTTTTTGCTACATGATATAGTTTTACAGCAGCGAAGTAAAAGATCCAGCAGACATGTGAAATACCATTGCCTCTTACTCTTTTCACAAGTATAGTTAGAAAACTCAGTAATTGCAATAGGCTCAGTTCTTTCAAATAGACAGTCCTACAACTTGTTTGTTAAAAATAGAGTGGAAATTCCATCTAAAACTTCAACATGAAGAACTGTGACACAGGAAACAGAGAATAACTGATCTCTCTTTGTGTCGGGAGCTTAGGCTAGCAGTCTGACTCTGGAGCCCTTGACAAAAACCTCACACTTCTAGAGAAAAGCTGGAAGTGGTAATTGCTACTGATGCTTGTCCTGAAACAACATGGCCTTTGAATGAACTCCCATTACAGGGCAGACTAGTGCAGTAGCTTCACAAACACTCCATGGCAGGCCTGAAGAAATGACCATTTATAAGTAGGAAACACAAAAGAAAAGCTCTACTATCTTCTGACAAGTAGCCAGGGAATTTAAGATGCTCCTGTGCTCTTTTTCTTACTTGTTATAGTCAATGCTCACAGAACATGGGTAGAATTAAAACACAAAATTGCTAATTAAGAGCTATGCTGTTTATTAAGATATTTTGCTGCAAGCAAGCAGCGATTAATCTCAAATTAAAGCCTAGAAACTTTTCAAGTTGTAGATCATATGCAATAAAACAATGCAGGCCTTGGTATACACAGGAGGTCAAGAATAGATGATCCAACAGTCCTTTGTGGATTTAAGCTTGTTAAGTGCTAGGATACCATTTAACTTTAAAATAGAGCAATAGTAAGCACTTCTCAAAATAATTTCATTGTGTTAAGTAAATAACACAGTTACGTTGTTGTTCTAGGTTGTGTGTGATGGACCGCTTCCCTCTTCGTGAATGGAGCAGGTAACTGAGAATTAAGAAACTGGCACAGTCAAAAAACATGAAGGTTTTACACTCTGACAAATACAGTTGTGCACATTTGGTACGACTCCTGGCTTGATCACTAGACATCAGCAGTTGACAATAAATACATCCTCTTTCCTTTGCTGAGGAAAGTGGTGATTTTTATGATGGATGTTTGGACACATTAGGTGTACTGATTGCTTTCTGGCTGAAGCCTGATGAGTTTTACACACTGTCCTTCCCATTGCTTTAGGAACATTTCACAGAAAGTACAATTGCAGATACACTGTCTTCCTCCAGTTCTAGAAGGTTTTGTGTCAAAAAATTCTTTCTATCAGTTCCTCTCCTCATGTAGCTTTTAATAGCTATTTGTAAGAAATGGAGACTAGAAAACAGCACTCCTGTATCACAGTTAAAGGTACATTCCTATCAGTGCAATACACGGCAAGTGAGCAGTATTTTCAGGGGATAGCATGCTTTTTTTCTTAAGAAATACACAAATCCTCACAGAAATTTAGTCTGACACCGAATTCTTTTCTTAAGCACAATTCCAGTTATGCTTCATCAAATCATAATCTTTCTTATATCAACAAATAAATTATATCAATACACCACAACCAAACATGGTTATGCAATTTCTATCATTGCAATTAATGCAAGAAAGAGATGGACTGAGTGGAGTGAGTCCAGTGCAGGGCACAAAGATAATTAAGGGACTGGATTCTCATAATAGGAGAAGCTGAGGCAGCTGGAAGTCTGCAGCCTGGAGAGGGGAAAGCTGGAGGGGCTCTCATCAATGTATATGAATACCTGATGGGAGGGAATGAAGAGAAGGAAGCCAGACTCCTCTAAGTAGTGACCACCAGCAAAACACAAGGCAATGGGCACAAATTAAAAAACCAGCACATCCAATGTAAGACAAGAATTTGCTTTTTGCTGTGAGTCCGGTCAAACACTGGAGCAGGTGGCCCAGAGATGTTATAGAGTCTCCCTCTGGGGAGATACTCAAAACCTGACTGGACATGGTCCTGGGCAACCTGCTGGAGCCTACCCTGCTTGAGCAGGGGAGAGAGAGTAGATGATCTCAGGAGGTCACTTCCAGCATAAATGATTGTGATTGTAATTTACATCATAGTATAGTTTCAAGAAAGGAAGATCAAGTTTGGTGAAAACTAGTTTGAGAGTCACACCCTTGTGCTCTAGGAATCTGAAATACTGGGTTAATGTTAAACAGTATTTTTTTCTAAACATCATCATATTAATTACCTTGCTTTTTGGTATAGTTCTTAATCATTATGTAGAACCAAAAGTATTTTCCAAAACCAAGTTACATTCAGAAGCACAATATTTCTACATTTCCCCACATGTATTAGACTCCTAAAATCTGTTTATCAATATTTAAAGA
>JAOXJM010000002.1:32023391-32044737 GCA_026413425.1 Tringa solitaria
TTGCACCACATATAAATACTCAAGTGAGATACAAAACATCTCACAAAAAAAGGAATGCACACAATACAATGTCATAAATGAGAAACAACTGATCATAATTTATTTCCCGGAACAACAGTTATAGTAAAGGCAAGAGGTGATAAACAATTAGGTACAGCTGTTCTCAAAAGAAACACAAGACCCACTTCTCTATCCACCAAAAATACTATATGATCTAAAAGATTTTTGGAGAAAATCTGTTGAAAAGACATCAAAATATTGGCTTTTGTGTTTCTCAACACTGCCGGGAAAATGACTGCAAGCTTATACAGCTGGCTTTGTAGATTTTAAATGTACATGTTGATGTAAATGAAGCATCTCCACTGTTTAAAAACAAAAAAGAACAACTATAGGGTGTCCTTTGTATCTGCTCATTTCTCAAGGGCCAGAGTCACACAAATCACACGCTTTTCCTCACTGGGTTTGTTCCTTGAGGCTTGCTACATATACTTTGATTAGAGAGTTTTTAATTACACTTTAGCCTGTTAGCACCATGGGGCCAATAAAACTAAGAGAAATAGAACTAAATTCTTTTCATTCAACACAACTGTTAACTAAACACCAATTAATTACGCCCACACAAGCCTAATGAAGATAATGGGGTTGCAGAGAGTTCACCAATGGTATGAAGTGGCTTGCAGTATCCTAACCTTAATCAGTTAACTACTTCATAATAGGTAGGATCATAGGATAAGCCATCCTCTTTCTACATGCTTACAATTACTGTTACTGTTAATGGAAATTACATGGCCATACAGATAATTCATCTAATGTTCACTCAATCGTGAGCCAAAAATGACAAATACTTGAGGGGAATCCTTACTACTATTTCAAACAGTTTACTTTTTAAAAAAGAGTGCAAGGTTATTAAATAAACAAGAGTATCAATGTGCTTCAGTTCATTGTTTTCCTAAAGGCAAAGCTGACAAGCTTCTTATCCCAGATGGTTGATCAATATCCATACAGCAATACATGAAGCTGTTTCTCCACGATGCAGTTTAATCAGAGCCCTTTAAAAGGCAGAAGGTAGGAAACTGATCCAGAGGCACTTGAAACATATCAGAAGGTACAGCTCTCACATGGGGTTGTACTGTCTGGTGTGTGATGATGCTCTCAGAGCACCACACCAGCACTTACTTCCAAAAGCCTGTTCTTCCAGGGATATTTAATTAAACCAGAGCTTTCTGGGCCAAACACGTGCATGAGACACCGATCTGGGACAACTCCACTAGTGCCACCCAGCCAACCGCCCGCTCTCTGAAGGAGGAAAAGTCCAATGAGGGATTCACTGCCCGCTCTCCTCAGGAATGGGTACTATCAGTTTAGAAACTTCTTCTGAGGAAAGAGCTTAAAAAAAAAAAAGTGTTTAACTCTCTGGAGAGGTACCATACTATTTCTGAAGGATGTGAAAGGAAAAGAAAATGATTCAGTGGGGATTTTTCTTCATTATCACCCAACCCAGAGAAGTGAACACACAATGAGCAGAGGTCTACACATATTGATTTTAGAGCTGAGGAAGTGTGCAGCTAACAGCTTTTTAAGTATCTCCATTTTCAGTTACTTCAACAAAATTACCAATGAACAGCGTAACAAAGTGAAAGTTTCTGTAGGAAATTGCAGACTAAAAATGATCATTTAGGTTGCGAAGCGTTTCTTTTCATTGAAAGCAGAGGGCTTTTAAACGCAGAAGTTACTGGGGCATTTTGCAGCGTTATCCTCACTAGACATTTCACAAGCCATAATCTGTCTCTCTTTCAGGACGATAATCTTAACACAATTTTGTTGTTCGGAGACTTTTAAAACTAAAGAGTGCCTGCTCGAGCCATTCTGACTGGGAAGGCCATAACCAACCTCTGAGGGAAGCACCAACACCGCACGGCGTTAAGAAAAACCAAACCACCCCCCGGCTCTCCAACCGGGCCGGGCCCAGCAGGGCCGGGACGTTCATTAGCGGCTCAAGGGAAGCAAAGCGCCGTTTACCGAGGGGACCGGGGGGGACGGCGGCGCCCTGAGGGGCCGGGAGCTCCCTCTCCCGCCCTGAGGCACGGAGCGCGCGGCTCTCGCGAGAACACGCGCCGCCGTCGCCTAGCAGCCAGCCCGGCCCGCGGCCGCCACAGCCCCGCCATGGAGCCCGGCGAGCGGCGGCTGCAGCGGCGGCGGCAGCAGCTCATGGGGCCGCGGCAGGAGGCGGCGGAGTATTACCGAGGCCACGGAGTGCCGCAGAGGATGGAGGAAGCGCTCAACGCCCTCTTCCCCCTGCGCCCCGCGGATCTCTACGGGGAGCTGGTAGCGCGGGGAGGGGAAGCAGAGCGTAGGCGCCCGTCCCGGCTCCCTCCTGAGGGGAGACCCCGCCGCGGCGGGCTGAGGGGCCCGACCCCCCCGCCGGGGCGAGCGGTACCGGAGGGGGATCTCCCCGGCGAGCAGGGGCCTTCCTGGCCTCGTGTGGAGCTCCCCGAGTCGCCCGCTATACCGGGCCTTCCCGTAGCCCCCTCCCAGTTACCTGGCGTGGACCCCGGGCTCCCTCCTTATCCTCAGGAAAAGAGGGGCCTTGCCCACCTCATGGGCTTTATAAACCCAGCAGGTTGATGCGAGGAGCTCGGTATCTCTGCGATTCCAATTAAGCTTAAAATAATTTCCAGCTGACTCGGGTGGGGTCTGGGGTGGTTTTGTTTGTGACCGGTGGCACTTTGACACGGGGCCAAATACATTTCCCCAGCGGCAGGGCTTTTCCTCCTGTGCTGGTTGCTTGCCTGAGCACAAAACCAAAGTGTGTTGCCTTGGGAGTGCACAGGTGGACATCCCCAATAAATCTGCTGCTCAGCGTGGTGGTGTCTTGGGCCAGCGGCAACAGGAGTCCGGGTGCTGCTGGTCACACCGCAGCTGTGCCTGAAAAGCAAATGAGCCTCAGTGGAACTGCGAAGAATCAGACTTAATTTTACCTGTGCCCAGTTGGAAAAGCACTGTAGACAGATGTTTTAATGTAACCTTTATTAGTGGTGATGCTAGAATTGCCAACACTATAATAGTGAGCAACTCTTGAAAACAATAATTTATAGTATGGTCTTTGATGTGAAAGCACCTGTGGATATGAAACATTTCATTACATCTTACACTATTTCCCATCTCCAAGTGTTTTGCCATCACCAGTGGAAGGGACTAGAACTGGAAATGCCTGTTCTAGCCTAGCTTGGTGTTTGGTGTGTTCCTCTTCCTTTCTAGGAAACAGCTATAAGTCTTTCCTAGTTTTCCCATTTGGTAAGTCATGGTTTGGTGACCGTCTCCAATACCAGACTAAAGAATGAAACTAGTAAGGAAGTATGTAGTAAACCTCAGGTAACAAGATAATCCTTTTTTTGAAGCAACATTGTTGTTTATTAAATACAGACAGAGCCCCGAATATATTCTCATAGTTGGATGATGACAGTTCAACAGGACCATTAAAGACCATGTTGGACAAAGAGAACTGCCTGCCAGCAGTCCAGGTTTTCACCTTTCTCGCAGGGCTCAAAGCTTGATAACACAAAATCCCAGATTTCCCATGGATTAGTGACCCCTAGCTACATCAGTTGTCTTGTGTCCTGTGTGGAATACCCGCAACTCCTTACAATTGTGCCAGCCTTGTTAGCTCAGTTCTGTCCAACAAAAAAACCACTTCAGATTAGGAGAGTTTGGTCATCGTGATAAATAACCTGAGACCAAGTACGTTCTGTAAGAGAGGAGTCTAGAAAAGGAGTGGTTATCAGTGTTACTGAGAAGCTTGCTGGCAAGACTCTCTTCCAGATTAAATCTTCTGCTATGAAGGTCTTTAATATTGCATCGGTTGAGTGTTGAAACACATGAGCCACTGTACATATGTATTTGATGAACCAAATTTGAAACATTATTAGATGTCTGAGACACTAAGTACTTTCTATAAGCAAGAAGTATGTTCTGAAAATACTTGTCATTTTTCCCTGTCTGCAGCCCATGCAAAATTTTATGGGTAGCATTTCACATGAGAACTTTTTCTGAGCAGGAGAATTTTGGTTAGAGATTGTTTCTAGTATTTTTATTAGGGAAAAAAAAATAAAATATTATTTTAAAGCTTAATAACTACTTGTTAATAGATAAATAAATGAAAGTATGCTACAAAAATTTTAATATAACAATAGGATTTAGTAGAGTTCTGCATGGATTTCTAAGAGTTTTTCTTGTCCAGGACCTTTCTTCTCTTCTTATGAGAGAGAAGAGACATGTATTTTTTTAAGATCTTATCCATAGACAAAATCGTTATTTAAAGCAGCTCACTCCACAGGGGAGGTGGACGCTATGTGAATTCTGATAGAAATGAGTTTCATGAGTAGCATGATGGCTATTTTTGTTATTCAGTGTAAAGCTGAGTAGACTTTGGACAAATGCCTATTTTGTAGGAGGTTTAAGGAGACCTTGATACTCATCACTAACTTTGCCAAATAAAACACATGTTCATCTAACCTGGATGTGGTTTTGGACTTCCATGCTTAGATATGAGTTGGATCCATTCCTTGTAATCTCTTTCTTGAGCAGATAGCATAGAGGTACATGTGTAGTGTTAACAGAAGTATTTTGAATATTGGAATGTATAAATGGATTTGCTCAATGGTGGATTTGATTGAAATACATTTAATGGAAATTAAAAACCTCTTTGCATAGAAATTGACTTTTAATGAAGTTATTTCTCTTTCATTTAAGGCTAACTACTTTTCTAAATTCTCAAAAGCTCCAGTAATATGCAAATTAGTTGGAAGAAAAGTTCTTGATGGAGTTGGTCAGCCAACATTAGAAGTAGAAATATACTGTACAGTTAAAAACTATGAGGAGGTATGAGCTGCTTCTTCTTGGTTTATTTATTTTAGCAAGAAAATATCAGGGAGGGGTATTATTCTACTTATGTCCTAAGGCATATTTTGTTTTCCATCTTTAATGAAAGGGTATGAATCTCTGGGACTCAACAGTTGAATGTTGTAACTTAGAAAAAACTGTCATGACAATTTAGACAGTGGCAGCAACTATAAAAGCTTTATTTTCCATCACTTAGACAATACTTATCTTTATTATATGAGTGGGATGTGACAGTGCATCTTTATATGTTAAATTTTTGTCTGTCTTAATGATCATGTAGCTTTTCCTTACACCCCATATCTAGCCCTGTAAGTTCATTTTCCTTCTACATTTTTTTAAAATTTATTTTCAGAGCCTCATATTTCTATTT
This sequence comes from Tringa solitaria, assembly GCA_026413425.1. Lineage (NCBI taxonomy): Eukaryota > Metazoa > Chordata > Aves > Charadriiformes > Scolopacidae > Tringa > Tringa solitaria. Next base: position 32,028,661 of record JAOXJM010000002.1, read on the forward strand.
CTATGACGGTGTTTCAGAAAAATATAGCACAGGTGAAAAACAGAGTAGGTAAAGGCACTTTCTTACACTGAGATAATAGGCTGATGTGGGTGATCATGAAGTCAAACATATCCATCCAGCACCTGCAATGCAAAATGGATGGTGCATTGCCATCTCTCCCCCAACCTGAAATATTCAAGATACCGTCTTTGCAACTCTAGCTATTATGGAGTAATTATTTATACTTTCCCTCAGTTAAACTATGTTTCACTTCATTCTTGAATTAAATATAATTTCATAGATATTCACAGTATGTAAAGTTAATACTATTAACGCAGGCAACTGTGATATTTGTAAATTATATCTTCATTAAGTGAATTTTCTTAAGTATCATTTATCCTTCAGCAGTACAGAATGATAAGATTAAATTACTTGAGTAAGACAAAATGTAACTGATCATGGGGGGTGGCATTAAGCATGAGTGCTGATGAATCATGGTACAACAGGCTACCACAGCTGCAATAAAAGATGTCTTGATGACCGTATAGTCTTTAAAATAACTCTATTCTACTCTGATAACAAAATAGATGTGTAAAGCAGATCTGTCAGGAGGTTTTTGCCTAAGTAGTTATAATTTAGTTTAAGACATTTGAGAAACATCTGTGATTAACAAAGTATGAGAGGCTAGGAAGAAGGTGCTGGATAAAAAAAGATAAATGGAGCAAACGGTAGGTTTGGAGACAGGTACTTGTAGAGTTGTTAAGGACATAAACTTACTAGTCTTTCAAATGACATTTGCAAGCTAGAAATCAGTGTTTTAAGCCTTTTTTCATTTTTTTTTTCAGAGGATTTGTTCCACTGTTATGTCTTCTCATTCTCAAGTACCTGAAAATGATTTCCCTGAAACAACTGAAGCTGATGAGAAAGAAAGAAAGGACTCTGTTAACACTGCTGTGGAATGGGTCAATGCCTCACTGAGTACAATGTTAAGAGACTTGGAGCCCACTGACCAGTGTAAAGTGGATAAGATACTTGGGTAGGTTTTGCATATTTTGCAAATTATTGCATTTGGAATTTATACCATTAATTTATATTGTAAATTAAAAACATATAGAAGATTCAGTGTGTTGTAGTATTATTTTTTATATATTTTTAATATGTGATGTCTATCTCATATGCTGCACTATAGTATTTCCTGCTTTTTTTCATCATTATATGAAAATCATGCTGGTTTTTACAGGTTTCATACCTGTGATACAAAAATACCTAAAGTCTAAGAAAAAAATCTCTGAACGTGTTTATGAGTCAAAGGCTCTGTTTAAGAAACTCATTCAGTGGCAGTTTAATTCAGCAGGGATGGTTTTTTCAAACTGTAACTCTGCTTCTTCTGTTCATTGCACTGCAGAATGGAAGTGGTACCAAAGGCCCATGTGTGTCTTCTTCATTGAGCTTATCCACAGACAATGTATATACATATTAGCGTGTTCTTCAGCCTGCATCCAGTGTCTACTTGTCACATGTCAAACAATATTTTGAGCCAGTAATCTTTATGTCTCTTCCCTTAGTGAATACTTTACAAAACAGGCAGAAGAAAAAAAAGAAATTCAAAAGCAGGAAGAAGAAGCAGCAGAAGTCACTCTTGCCCTTACTTCATGCACTCCATCAGCAACAGCACTGCCTATGAGGAAAAAAGCAGCAAAACCAGGTTTTAGTTGATTTTATGTTAATACTTTCTGTAATACAGACATTGATGAGGGTGCTAAAATATTTTCTAAAGTATTCTGTGGACACTGAACACTTCGGAACACATGACACAGTGTCTCATGCTCAAAGGGTTTGATTACTGTCTCCTCAACCTTCTTTCTGATCACAGCAGTTTCTAGTGGAGAAAGGAGAGAGGAGAAAATGCAGTTTTCTCATCATTCACATGCATTGGTTGAACAGAGTTTCTGCCTTTGTTTTACAGTTGGATCAGACAGGAGGTTATTACTCTTCTGAGTGAGGAATAAGAATGGAGGAGGATGCAAATGAAGAATAAAAATGAAAATTATAAGGAAAGAAAAGGGAATCACAGAATTGAACAGGAAAATGGAAATAGAATTAAGGTGGAAGTGGAAAAGAATGTAAAGAGGGAGGAAGGGAAGTTTCTTGCTAACACTGAGGAAAGGAGGAAATAAGGGGAAAAGCAAAAAAGAAGGAGGGAAGAGGGGATGAGATGTGAATGAGAGGTGGTACAGAATAAAAAGAAGTAAGCAAACAATGCTACTAAAGGAAAAAATTGTGTGAGAGTAGAGAAACAGGGTAAGTATACATGACAAAAAAAAAGGCAAAGAAAAAAGCACCATATGTTTAACTCCATCTATACATTACCCTCAGGGAAAAAAAAAAAAGGAATGGCAGAAAATTTTGGCAAATTATTATTTGTTACCAGTTCCATTTGAGCTGTCATATACTATTAGTAAACCCTGCCAATTAATGTTAGATGTGTGCATAGTAAATTCACCTTTGACCTGAAATGTAACATCTGCAGTTGTTGGGTCCACCCAGATATCATCATGTTGTATATTGTAGTTTCAGCCAAGCTTCTGCTGATACATATATTGCTTGTTTTCATTAATTGTGTTTTCTTTATATTTGGTTGTAACATTGACTGTAATAATGTTAGTGTTAGAATCATACCTGCCTGTTAGGAGCCAATGATTATAAAACTACTTGTTGTTACGGGAGGCCACTCACAGCTGGGGACTTCCAGTAGCAGATGCTTTCAGAGGTAGCATCTATGTTGTAATTTCTGCAGGTTACAAAGCAATGTAGTGGAATGGATCTCTGCAAAACTCTGCAGTTCATCAGAGTTGCTCAGTACTTGATTATTAGTATCTCTGTGTATAGCTTTTAATCCTCAATGTAAGAGGTATAGTATCTGTGTATAGTACACAAATGATGTATAATCTAATCTACATATCCAATTAAGGTCCTATTAAGAACATTTTCACAGAATCACAGAATCACCTGATATTTTCTCATAAAATATCAGGTGTAGCCTGTAAAATTTATATTTTGTTGGAATCAAAGTTTTTATGGCACTCCTATTAGGAATCAAAGTAGTAAGATTTACAAAAGAAGTACCCAATGCATGTGATTCTTGAGACCCAGAGGGTTTATTCGGGTTTCACGTAGGTGCTTACTGTACATGTTCATATAAGCTCTGTAGGCAATAGATATGACAGCAGAAACTGCTGGGTTTCAAGCATTTTGACAAATGCTCTGTCTGAAAGAGAAATAAGTTCTTTTGAAAATTTAACAAGACTCTGCATGTGGAATATTTAAAAGATCTGTTTTCTCATTGGAAAATCCAACTGTAACAGGCCTAAATTTTCTTCACAGTCATTATTAGAAGAAATCAAATTTGTGCACTCCCAAGCAGGTTAGAATGTAATCTTCCAAGCTGTTTATGCAGAAGCTGAGCATATAAGGAGGACGGTAAATAACATTGGAATCATGCTTATAAAAAGAACCTGAAAAATTATGTAACATGACTAGATATAAACATAAGTAAATAAAAATACAGATGTCAGTGGCTGCGCGATCTCCAAAGAAATGCATTTGAAATACCTTTGACACCAGAGTAAGGATCGATGCTTTGCTTACTTGTAAGGTCATTTTGTATAAAACGACTGACAAGATTGAGTTTGAAAAAAGAGATTATTCTTTTGTGTAATACATTGAGTACATTCTGAATTGACTCATATAGCTGTGATACATAAGCACATGTTTTCAACCTGTTAGCTGATCCTCTCTGTCTTGTAGGAAAGAAGGTGTCAGTTGCAGAGAGAACGATCCCACCTGCAGAACCCATCGAATCGGTGCTTCGTGGCAGCTTGGCCATTGGGGGAACATCACTTGCTATAGCTAAAGCTGGTGCCACCATTAGCTGTATCCCATTGTATTTACATATTGCACTGCTGAAACATGATCAGGTAATGTGACTTCTGTAATTTTGTTTATTTTAGCCCAGTTACCACAATTATTCTAGGATTCTGAACCCATCAGACCCTCGTAACAGTGGTATTATATATACTTCATAGAATACACCCTTAAGACCATTCCCTGTAGCAATCTTTGAACCCATGCCATTATTACAATAGACAAGAAATTATTCTGCTTTTTAACATTTTTATTTTCACATGGTACTCCCAACTACAGGATTTACCTAAAGAAATGACTCTACCACTCCCAATGGTTACTCTGTTGAACTGTGAAAAAATTCCACCTGCCAAACTGAGATTTGTGAAAGAAGTTATGCTTATACCACCAGTTCAGTTGTCACTCAAACAGGTACTATTTCATTTTCATTTTTATAAATTTAGTCTATAGACTTCATATAAACTACATATGCATATAAGTATATAGATCTTTTCAATATAGTCTTTACAAACTGTAATTTTCATTTTTTGTTTGCTTGCAAGCCCAAAGTTTTAACAAATGTTAGTACAGAGTTCTAATTAAAAGATTAAAAGCAAAATTAAAAGAAGGAAATAGATGAAGATTTAAAAGAAGATATGTGAATATTTCAAATTGAAAATGTATGTGTTAGTATAGAGGAAAAAAATCAGTGCATTGAAGAAGATGTATGGGAATTTTGTGTTCCACAACAATAAAGGATGTTAATGTTGTTTACAAGATGATTTTACTTTAGTAGATTATAAATAGTATCAGTTGATTGATAGAGCATACAAAACAACAAAACTCGTAACAAACTCACAGGAAAGCATAAAATCTTTGGGAATAAATTGCTTTAAAAATGGAATATGAAGATAGACGGGAATACAAAGCAGAACAAAATCTGTTCAAGGGGCAAGAAGGATGGATGAGACAGACTGGATCAACCCTCTCTTTTTGTTTAGCCATGTGTTGCGTTAAAGAATGTATCTGCACAAGATGCCTACATTAGGGCTGTGATTTCTACTTTGTATGCTGGTGACCTGAACAAATAGCTGAGCTTGATTCTCTTTCTTTTTCCTTTTCCTTTAACTTTTTATAATTGTCACCGAGAGCTCTTTAATAAGGTTGCTGATTCTGTACCTTTCAAAGACGTAATGCCTCCTAGTGCTCAAGGGGGAGTAGCAAGCTGTTTGCTGCAGTGCGAAAAATGTAGCTGTTTGTCCTGTGTTGATGCGTTGTCAGCTGTGACTGACTTCTGCCCCCTTCAGTATTCCTTTACTGGCACAGTTAAAGAAAATCTGAAATGTGATTTAGGAAGTTAGCATTAAACTTCTATTAACTCAGATAAAAAGGAGAGAGTCTTGTGTTAAAAGCAATGGATTCATTTAGTTGAAGTGTTTGTCCATTCCCCAATATTTAAAATGAAGACAGTGCTTTCCTGCTTCCTAGAAATGTTCTAAAGGTAGATACTTTCAATTTTGTCAGAGTTTCCAGCTAGAAAGTCTTAGATAGTGTCACAATTGAGAGCAGTGATTAACATCTTCCCACTTTTCAGATAGTACACAGACCCAGATATTGCTTACTTGTTAGATTTGGGAAGGTTTCCTTTTGGGGAAGAAGAGACTGCTTTTCTTGCCACCCCATTCAGCAGCATTATCAAATATTCCTGTTCATTCCACTGCTGCTAACCCTTTATCATTGGACACCTGACTGCCTTTTGTGGGTGGGAGAATTGTGTTAAGGAAGTTTATAATTTTTTTTAAAGGTTTTGTATTAAGATTTGCACTTAGAATAAGTGTTCTCTCTCTTCTGATTTTAGCTGCTGAAATGAAATAATTTGTCTTTCTTTTGAAGATTACTGTTGTTTAATTTCAGGGCATAGAAAGAGTTCTGGATATTCAGAAAGAATTGATGAGACTGTTGGAATCCCCAGGAAAAGTGGTACAGTAAAAATGTATAATAATTATGGGATGTATTTCATTTGGTCTTTCTACAACTATTGTTTTTTAAGGCTTAAACATGGAACATTTAGCCAGGCTTAGTATCATGGCACCGAATAGGTGTTTCTCTGACAGATGAATAAAACGTTGGCCATTTGGGGATATTAAATTAATGAAGATAGAATAACACATTGTTCTAAGCACAGTAAGACTTCCTCTTTATCTGAAGAAGTATACTGGGTGTGAATGGTGTCACAGTGATATACTATATATGGTTTTGATCTTGCTTAGTCTGTCACTCACACAACATTTATTATTTAAAGTACTATTACTGTATATCAATCTCAGTATGTCCATATGCTTTTGCTAAGTGAGGTTGTTGGGTGTCTCCAAGTACAGAATCTGGATTCTCATTTCTGAGATCCCCTGTTTTGTTAATGGGCTAGGTGGGAATCTTCTGAAAAACAAATGATGGTTGGGGTGATGCCCACATAAAAATAAGCATTGAAATGTGTTACCACCAGAAAATAAAACTGGATAGTTACTGACAGTATTCAAGACAAAACACAAGTTATTTCCTGACTTAAATATTTGCAGTCCCTTTGGACCAAAATTCAGTCATTTTTTTTTATTATTATTATTTTTATCTTATTCTGAGGTTTCTCTGTCATATTTTGACTTTTCCATGAAATTGATTTCTTTCTTCTTTTACTCCCAGCAGTCCAGCCCTCAAGTAGCAGACAGTAAGAAAGGCAAAGCACAAAATGCAGGAAAGAAAGCCCTGGTAAGAAAAGAGATTTTCATTTTAAGCCTTCAGCAAGGTATTAACAACAGCAGGGAACAAAAACGTTCTTCAGAAATTAAACATTAATCTACATTACCATTTTGGAAAGGTCGAGGCAAGACTTTTAAATATTCCAAATGCTCATATTTTACATAATAGTTTGGATTCTTCTGATTATACCTTGTCTTCCTGTGAAACAATAACAGAAAGGGGAAATTCTGCTGGAGTCTGGTCATTTTTCTCATATAGAAACCTCAGTTAATTGTCCAAAGGAGAATTTGCAGGCCTGTAACACCAGCAGAGAGCATGCCCTTTTGATCATGTAGGCCATAAAACTACTACCTGTACGACTTGCATATCATTCTGTTTCCTAACTGAGAGCATAACTCCCCTTTTAAACATGCCGCATTAAGTTCCTGGTTCCTGTTTGAGGGTATAGATAATGGCAGACATGAACCGGCAGCTAAAGGGCAGCACTCACCATAGCACACAGGACATTATTTTATATGACTCAAATGATCTTTTTTTATCACTTCAAAACCTGTGGTTTATACATGAGTTTTCTAAATGGGATGGAAAGGCCATGCTGGTTTTGCTCTCCATTCGGATGATTAAAATATTATCAGATGAGAATTGTTGCTGTAGTGAAGGAACATTTATATTTGGTCTGCAGCTGGGCCTCTGTTCTAACCACTGTAGTTAGTTGTCTAACTCTTGTCAAAACCAATGCCTTCCAATGGACTTCTCCAGTCTAACCCAGGATTATATCCTGCTGCTCTCTGGGCAACTTATAGTGTCATTCTTTATAATGCAAAATTCACAGACTCTAAAGTGAAAAATCAGTTTTTGAAAATCTACAAAAAAGCCAACAACAGAAGGACACGTGAAGTACTTGCTCAATGCAACTCTGCTTGTGGCTTCTGTCCAGGACCACTGTTCCTGAGGCAGGCAACTCAATGCAGCTGTGCTAGAGGTATTCCCCTCTATGAAATTTGTTCCTTCTAGAAGTCTTGGAAGATTCTAGTGTTTCTGGAACACTGCATAGGGCTAATATGAAAGTTATAGTTGGGAATAAATGAGTAAAAGCTGTTTAAAAGTGGTTTTGTGACAAATAGATGGTCCACAGCACTGGAAGCCTTTACATAGTGTCCATGACAACTCAGTGGTGGCTAAGAGTGCCTTTAAAACCTTTTTGTAAACCAATACTGGCCATGTAAGAATGAGAACTGCATGATTAGACATATTTCCAAGGACTATTACCTCTCTGCTCATTAGTACTGGGTTACCCCTCGTTCATAGAGAATTGTCCTCGAAGTTGCCAATGTGATTTCTGAGAACTGATTTATATTTTGTTGACTGAATGCAGACTGAAATGACAGTGAAAATATATAAATATTTTGTATGTACATGTATGCAAATAAAGTGATTATTTTTATTTTACTTTCAGCCACAAGCGTTAAAAAGAATATCACACTTAGGTTGCCTAATAACAGGATACGACAGTCTAGAACAACCACTACTCCTGATGCAAACAGCTTGCAGCAATCTAGGTCTGAATCTAGGAACAGACATGTATTTAGGAATAAATTGTGCTGCTCATGAATTAATGGATTATGTAAGTTATTTTCAATATCAATTTTGTTGGTTTTTAAAAGGAATGTAGCTATTTGTTAACATTTTTTATTATTACATTGCAAACTCACCTAGAAGCTTCTAACTCCATTTTGTAAGGTAGCAATCAAGCAAACCAAAAGAACTGTCTCTGCATTTATAAATTATGGTTGAATCAGTCCTGTAAGTGTAGTGGATGTTATTGGGTTGTGAGTGCAAGGGGATGGGACATGCAGACAACCTTGTGGTAGCTGGATGGAGCAGTGAGAATGGGTGTATTCCTCCTCCGCAGCTGTAAAAGTGTAGTGGCGGGGCACCTGTCCCCACCAGTACACTTTTGGTGGGGCAGCCTGGAATAAGGCTCCCTGGCCCAAGGCAGAGCCCTTTTATAGCTTGTGTCCTGCCTTGCAGGAATCTCTGTTACTTTCATGGTTTAACTTAAATCATTCAAATGGTATAGACCTGCCTGCGTCATCCCTTTCTCTGTTTACTTACTAAATAAAGATTTTTCAGATCAATCTGTGTCAAATATATCAAACCTTTTTAATGGGCAAGCACCTACTACATGCTTTTTTTAACAAACCAGCTTCATTTCACATTACATCTCAGACAATTTTGAATTAAATTGTTAAATGGCAAATCCTGGTGGATTTTTTTTTTTTCATTTCACCACAAGGTATAAATGTAATAGCTATCTTCTATCCACCTTACTTCCAAGGATGAAGAAGAAGAAACTATTTACACAAGTATACTTCTGTAATTCCTTCACACCACTAGATGCTTATTCCTCCATGTAATTACACTACATCTGTTGTTTTCTTCAAACTACCTTGACCTTTCTATATATTTTTACTATAGTATGTGTGTATACCCACAAACATTCATCTCATCGTATATCGACATTCATTCTTTAATTCTTAGTTTTCAAGATTTTTGTCAAAGTTTATTTATTTCTAGCTTAAGTCTTAAAGTTCTTGTTACTTGTTCCAAGACCAATCAGGTTTCTCTAAGCAGAAAAAGAACCTCCTATTCCATTTAATATCGAATACGATTTTATGTATTTGGGTGTACTATAGTGAGAAGCCTTCCATTATTAATATCTTTTGTGAAAGCAGTTGCTTTCCTGACAATTCATGATATCTGTATCCTGTACTAGAATGAGCAAGATCTTACCCAGTGAATTATTAGGAATTCTGTAGCTTTCTGTTACTGAACTGTTACATTCACTAAAGCGATGGGTATTCTGGCACAGTTTGACAGTGTGCCCTTAACAATCCTTGTACGCTGCAGTTTATGCTTCCCATAATGATGAGACTAGTTTTAAACTAGGGGGTTTTTTGAAAGAGAAAAGATGCAAGGAAAGGCAGTATCTTGATTTTGAGGACTGAGGATAAACTCCCTTCCCTTAGCAATATTGTCTTTACGAAAACAAGCACAAAAAAATTAACTCTTTTTGAAGTGAAAAGTCAGGTTTTCCATGCAAGATTTAATAAAAATGTCAAATATTGCTAACTTTATGAGAAAGTAGGTTAAAACTAGCAGTGTTGCCTAGAAAGTGCTGAAGTAGATCTCCCTTCTTTTGGCAGTGCCATCTTTCAGAGACTTTGGCACGAGCCCACTGGAACCCACTGTTACTTAGGCAGAGTTTTCCCTAACAATGTGCTGACCACTCTGACACAGAGTAAAGTAGAGAAGTGAATGTGTGCTTAATGAAGAACACAAATCCACTGCCTTCACAGAGATAGCAGTGTCACAAGATCTGTGTGCTTACATTAGTGCTCTGGTTTTTCAAGTGTTACCTTCCTTACCCTTTATGCTTTTTCCTTTACTTTCTAGGGTAAAGGAAAATATGAAATACTCACTGGAACGTTCAAAAGTCCCGATGAAATGGTTGACATGTATGTGGAGCTGATTAATAAATTCCCTTTTATTATTGCATTAATAGATCCCTTAAGAAAAGAGGTAAGATACCACAGTGCAGTCGTTGAAAAATGGATAACACTGTTAAATACTATATCACTGAACTTTTCACATTTTTACAAAACATATATTATGCAAAGCTTCTGTTTTCAGAGTCTGTAAGCACAAAAATATCACTATAAAGATGTATTTAACAATTTATTTGCATATCTGTAATTGACAATGACTGTAAATTTTTCTATACTTTGGACATAATTTCTGACAGAAAATAATAATGGCACGAACAGAATATGAACAGTACAAATATTTTAAAGAATTTTGAGAAAATGTTTTTTTTTCTCTGATTCTGCTTGCTAAACCACTGTCATTTTTATTACATTTTCCTGCTTATGTAAACAAAGAATTAAATTATAAAATCAAATTATAAAATTCAAGTAATATATAAATGCTACTATATTATGGGGGAGAAGCTGAAATTTGGAGATGGTTTCCTTATTCTATATTCCTTAGAATCACTTAAAAAAATCATTGCTGCTATTCTTTGTGATTGAGATTTATACCCAAAGCGGGAACAAACCTGGCACTGGCAGCATCGCTCGGCAGAATTTTTAAAGTGGTAGTAAGGCACCATGTATTTACCACTGTGAGCAAAGTTAGAGGAGTTAATTTAGTGTGGCCAATAGATTATAACAATAAAGTAGAATACTATTAAGCATGTTATAGATGAATGAAACAAACAGATTGCATAATCTTAAATCATAGCATGCATACATAAGATTAAGTTTCCATGTATTAAAAAAAATACAAAATCTTCATTGTAGCAGAGCCTACAATTGTAGACTCAGATTCTGCAGTTGCACAACTTAATAAAAATTTGCTCTTGCCGTTGAATTGCACACTTTATCTTCTTTAAAATAAATACATGGGGTTTGCTTTCATGAACAAAACATGAAGACAGCAATTGAAAGGGGAAGCAAAGTGATGCTGTCGTCGTGAATCTGCCCAGTGCCTGAATCAATAATTCTAACACAGATCAACTGCAAAATCCATCTCATTCTGTTCTTAACTGCAACTTTGTACGTTCATTTTTTTGAGCATCTGTTTATTGTTACCTCACTCCAGTTAACCTTGTCCCCCTGCACCGTTTCAGTCTGACTCTCTGAATTGCCCATGTTCAAAACCACCAGATTATTCCCCACTCCTTCCAGGGCTGCAAACTTCCATGAGAATTCTTGTGAACAAACGTATTTGCAATATGAAAATCTGCAGGAGAATTACAAGAGACAGTGAAGTACAGTTTGACATAGAATGTTTGACTGTTATGGGTCAGTTTTACAGCTCTGATCATCCTGTCTTGATATGTGTCATTGATTCTATGACTGCCTCCTCTGTCGTTATTTTATATTCAAACAGATATTATGACACTTGAAATATTAACACAAGAACGAGTCCTCTGAATAAAACAGTAGAAATTTTTTTTTATATTCCACTAAAATTAAATACATTTTAGAAAGGAAATGAAAATAGCAAACTCCTACAGTTCATTTAATTTGAAATATTTTAAACTATACTTGTATGCAACCAGCTTTGATTAATTCCAGATTGGAATTTATGTTTTTTTAGCAAAATCTTAAAATCTAAGCAAAATTCCAGTGGTATGTTTTTCTTAGGTAGATAGATTTAAAATACAATACAAAATATAATATGTTTATGTGAAGGGTGTCTTTTGGATTAAATCAAAATGATTTTATTTTTAATTTTTACCTCCTCAATGAGCATTTCATTCAGTTTAGGTTTTTTTAACTCCGGTTATTTGCTTGTTTGTTTTTGCAGGACAGACAGCAATGGAATAACATATGCTGTGCTCTTGGTTCCAAATGTTACCTGATTGCTGAAGATGCTGCCACATATATTTCCAAACTTAAAACTGACCAAAACATAAACACACCAAGGTGCAGTGGTGTTGTCCTAAAATATATTAACCAAACCAAGGTATCAGACCTCATAGAACTTACCGGACTTCTCGACGGTGAGTAGAGGGGGGAAAGGGCTGACTTTCACACCCTGCAAGTCAATAAATAGTGTTGCTACACCTGTAAATATCACGTCTTTTTATTTAATTATTGGCACTTCTGATTTAGAAAGTGCTTGCCAGGAGAAACTAAATTTCATGTTTTGATTCACAAATCTCTGTTCAGGAGCTTAAAACAGCATTTAAAGCTTCATCTGTAGTAAATTAATACATTGTGGATGTTTTGAAAGTGGGTGCCCTTTGACACCGCTGCTAAGTGTCATACAGTTAGATACCAGAATTAAACAAAATTTTAAAAAAAAGATATAGTTGAGTAATCCAAATTTTGGCTAATTCTAGCATGAATAAATAAGAAACCCAAACAAGTCCAAAATATTTAAAATCGCAGTTTACATAGATTATTGACTACATATTATTGAGCCTTTGTGCTAACAGTACTTGTGCAGTTTCACATGTAAGATTTCTCTTTGTATCAATTTTTCTTTATTCATTTTTATACCTGAGATGGGCAGATTTAATATATCTAAGTTTCTTCTTTATTCCTTCAAAAAGCCCAGAATCACTGTATCAAAGCAAGTAAATAGCAACTTAAAGATTTCATTCAGTCATGATGGTAAACTCTTTTTTTATAGCGAAAAAAAAAATCATCACTATAGTAAGGAGCACATTTGAAATAAACAGAACAGCCTCCTTGCCTGTAGAACACGTTACCAGGCACATCAGCTAGAGACAGAAATTTGAGTAGAAGGTTAGATATTCCCTTAACCACGCTGAAAATAAAAGGTAATGTTAATGTAACAAACTAATACAGTTTACATCTTTATGCCATGGGTTTCACTGGTTTTACTCCTGTTTGTATGTGAGCTTAGATAGTCCAAAGGTAAAAAAAAAGAATGAAAAGGCCAAACAATTTGTGTGTCGAATATCTAAAATATACACTAATGAAGGTTTTACACCCCCGTTATATATAGGTCAAAGACATATTACCATATTAGGAAGTCCAGATGGAGAATCTTCTGATGACAGCCTTGTGGATCTGGTAAGTATTGAAAGCTGTTCAATTGCAGAATTGCCAGAACGCTGCTTTTAACATGAACTATTTTTTTAAGGAGAAAGCTTGTTTCTGCTTGAGACAGAAACAGCGTTTTTACAAAATGGGCTTTTTTCTACAGAGTTGGTTTTTTTCCCCGCAGAGAGTTAATCTTTGAGCTTAAAGAGAACACACAGGAAATTTGCCAAAGCAGGGAGTATATTCAAAAGTGTGTACGGTCTATGAGGTTGCATTAGTTTATAAAAAAATGTGAGTTACTTAAAACATTTCTGAGCAGTAATAATATTTTAGGCGAAAATTCTTAACACTCATATACTTAGTCTTTTTGCATTAAAGCTACATTTGCAAATAACATTTCATTTCATACGCCGGTGAAAATTATTGTTTGCATCCGACAAATCTTTCACTGAGAGATTTTATTTCTATTTAAAGGAGGGGTTTTATCTGTAGAAAGATGAGAGTGCTAAATTAGAAGTAGGATGCCGTGTTTAATAATTAAGAAGGACTTTCCTTCCCAAGGGGTGTAGTTTTAAAACCCGCACTTTCTCGTTTAAGGCTGTTGGAGTGGGTGCCAGGTTTATCAAGTTGGGAGGTCTTTCCCGCGGAGAAAGGGTGACCAAATACAACCGCCTTCTCGCTATAGAGGAAGAACTGGCCAAGAATAGAACGCTACGTATGAGCTTCTTTCTTACTTTGTTTTCAGCCTGCAATGAATACGGGAACAAAGATTGGAGGGAGAATGATTGAAACTGCACCACAGGAGGGAAGCGAAATCAAAAGACTATAAATAAGCGCTGACAAAAAAAACCTAGGATAGCACTTGCCACAATGTATATTGTTGTCCTAATGGATTATCTGTTTACTGAATGTTAAAATAGACCCCTTCTTGAGGAGTAGCCTACATTAAGCTTTTTTCCAGAATTAATTGGTTGGAGTCTTGAAGCTCACAGTGCAAAAGGAACAAAACAAAAACCATGCATATAACGCGCCGAAAAGCTGCCAAAATGGAATTTTAGGCCAAATACCCCACCTCCCTCAAGCCCCTAAACATATATTGCTAACAAAACTTCTTTTCACCGCCTGCTTTTGTGTGTTGCATTTCCAGCAAAATGTGTTTGGAAAGCTACAATTGCAGGGGGAAGCACTAAATGAAGCCCAAGAAAACCCGAAGTTGACGGATGCACATTCAGCCTTAGGCACTTGTGTGCATCTGCCTGGGGTGCAGGATCTGCACCTCCTTTTTACACCCCGCTCTGCGCTCTGAAATGCAGAACAGTTCATTACAGCCACTTCTCACTTGCTCAGGTATCAATCAAAGACAGAATAAAGGCACAGAGTCTGAAGGGGAGGCAGAGAGACAAGGAGAGGAAGAAAGGAGGGAAAGGGTTTGCAAGAATTTATTGTGCCTAAGAAAAAATGAAGGAGAATTAAGTCATTTTACCCTCTTTTTTTCTCATAATTTTCAATGTCCTGTGCACAGGATGGCGGCACTTTATATGCACGCTGTAGAACAAAGTTTTCATTTAAAAAAATTTTTTCCTGAAAATATTCTGAGTTCTTGAAAGCTTCCCCCTTGCTCATACGTGATCATTGCAAAAACTAGAAACATAGATGGAAATTATTTTTCTCCAAGAAAGTGGCTTCACAGAACGTACTTTTCAAAAACAAGACAGCTCATTATAGAACTGTGAATTTTAACTGCCTCAGTGGTATTAATATAGCCCCTCTTCAAGTGGTACAGTCTAAACAAAAGAGCTGGAGTTTGACAAATATTTAAACCTGTATCTCGTGAAACGAAAGAGCAACGATTCCCGAAGCCGTTAATCGTTTGGCAGAAATAAAATCCAGTAACTAAATCATCAGGAGGGAAGGGCTGCGCTGGCGGGTCTGAGCTGCATACCAAGCTCCTCATTTGGCTGGGCTGGGGAATACACTGGAGAGCCGAGGAGGAGAGGACTCTGTGAGTAGATGATGGATGGGAGGTGACGCTGACCCACCAGGCGTCCCCCCCCAGGAGCGGGGCACGCAGCTGGGCCGGGAGCAGCGCGTCACCCTGGGCGCTCCCGCTGCCCTGTCCCCTCTCCATGGGAGCCACTGGGGTCGCGGAGGAGGCTCTGCCCCGGCGCTGATGCAGCCTCCAAGTGCACCTGGAGGGTGTGTGTGAACGGCCTGCAGGCCAGACCCACCACTGGCCACCCCTTCACCGAAAATAACACACCCAGTGTCATCCCCGAGCCATATTTCCGTGATGGGGTGGGTGTCGTGTGTGTGGCAAAACAGGGAATCGGGTGGTGGGGACAGGGAGGAAGGAGCATCACGGAATTGGGAAAGTGATGTGATAATTCACAGAGCTACATCTGGACCTGGGCTCCCATAGAGCCGTTAAAGGCTGGGGCAGGGAAGAGGCACAGGAACTTTGGCGAGAGGGAAGCAGTGCAGGGGAGGGAATGTTCGAAAACAGGGCACGGAGGTGAGATGATGAGTGCAGAAGGGAATAAAACAAACATCCCAGCTCAAGCTGCACTGCACCATCCCCTAATTCTGTACAGTGCAGAACTGCCACCCCTTTCTTTCTGAGGACCAGACTTTTAAAGGTGTTTAGAGACTCTTGTAGCATAAAGTGGGGCATTAACAGTGGCCTACGGGAAAGGTGGGGAGGGACTCTTCATCAGGGAGTGGAGCCATGAGGGGTAATTGGTTTTAAACTGAAAGAGGGGAGATTTAGATATTAGGAAGGAATTCTTTGCTGTGAGGGTGGTGAGGCACTGGGACAGGTTGCCCAGAGAAGCTGTGGCTGCCCCATCCCTGGAGGGGTTCA
>JAOXJM010000002.1:32049149-32069156 GCA_026413425.1 Tringa solitaria
ACCATTTCCTCTGCTCCTGTTATTATTCCCTTGGGAGAAGAGGCCAAACCCCAACCCTCTACACCCTCCTTTCAGGTGGGTGTGTGGCCACGCTCTCCCAGCTGAACGCAACCAGTGCTAGTCCAGAGCCATTTTTTTTTTCCCCCCCCTCTTTTTTTTTTAATTTTTCAGGCTTACTCATAAAGAACAGCCCTCCATACCGCTAAGGTGACACCCTTGGAAAGGAAAAAGTAGAATCAACTGGAGGCCAGAGAAAGAAATCCAGCTACTGGATCCATCTGCTACAAACTGCCCTTTATTGTGACAGTCTTTGTCCCAGAGGAAATGACAAAGGAAAAAAAGAGAGGTCACCCCCCTCAACCATTAGAGCACGGGGCGGAGAACGTACAGGCTCCCACCTGACCGGGAGAGGGTAAATGTACAGGTTAAAAACAGATAAATCATCACAAAACTACAGTTGCTGCACTTTCCACCCCAGAAAGACTTTACTCGGCTCGCTCCGGAAGCGCTGGATACAGCGAATGAAATTCCACGTTCGAGCTTTAATTACAAGAATTGTCTCCAACATTAGAACTTCGGTATAAGTTAATTAATGCAGAAACTGGCGCTAATAGATACAGTTTCAGCCTCATTTGATTATCATCAGAAGCTAGTGATTTCATACGGAAAATAATGCTTATTTTATGCAAAAGTTGCCAATCATTCCAGAAAATACGAGGTGGGGTATTTTGAACGTTACACCAAATTAAACTTTTTAAAGCTGCGTAACCAGAAGACGGTTATTTTAAAAAGTGCTACCTCTGAAAAGCTGATTGCCCAACACCATAAAAACGGTCAAAGCCATAAATGCCAAGTTCATTTTTATTTCACTTTGGAGGTAACTATCTTTCAAATCCCAACAGCTGGACTATTTAATACAATCTGGTGAATCAAAGTATAATTCTTCGCTGGGCTCACAGCGGGGAGTCTGCATTAGTGTATGGCAGCATTCCAACAACTGATGCACAGCCAAACGCTCGCGAGGCTGCTTCATTTATAACAAAAATGGATAAAACGGCAATCATATTTACCACCTTCAAAGGACAGAAAAATGAAAGATGTCGATATAAAGTAGTTTAATGGAGAAAACCCGTGATTAAATCAGCGTTTCAAGCATAAAAATAAGAATTACTATTCAGACTTGGTTGTACCAGTGTTCCCTTCTTCAAATCCTGTGCACTGTTGCAGCACCAGCCTGAGGGTACTGCTGTTACAGCTGAGGTATTGCAAAGAATTATTAACCCTATTGATCAGGTATTCAGAGCTCATTTTCAATAGTTTGTCAAGAGCAGAATACACGCATAATAAAGTTCCAGTGCAAGAATGAACATAATTTTTGGTGTTCCCTTTCAAAAACCAGTTTTTGCTACTACAAATAAAGCTGGGAAAAGCAATTAGTAGAGAGAGTTAGCCACAGTTTTGAACAATTACAAATTTGTGCAGCCAAGGTATTTGCATTTAGCTCTATGCAAAGCTCTTCCTTCATTAAGATCGTTAATGTTGTTATCAGTATTCTTGTTATTTGCCCAACTATATATTTGAGCCAGAAATTGAGATCCTAGTTCTATTGTACTCATTCATACATAATTGCTCGTAAGTCTGCATGTATTTTTATGACCAAACACATAAAAATCTGTCCTGTGAAATCCAGATGTAGGTGATAAGTGCATTTGAGATTAATTGTATGGGATATGCAAAGTCCCATGCAGTAGTGAGGACTGCTTGTGACACAAGTGTCTCAAAAGCAATATATTCCATTTGTATGATTACAGAAGCTACAGAAGATGTAAAAATAAAGGGTTATGGCTGATGGGCCATCTGAGAACTCGCACTGCTATGCCCGTTGTAAATAATTTACAGTTGGAGTACAAATGGACAAACTAAAGATTGGATTGTCAGCTGAGACTTGGATTTTGTTTCCCTCTGGTTAATATTATAACCTTGGTATTATTTAACCCTGCTCAGTGCTCTGTTCATGGAATCGTTGTAGTATGTTTCCATTAGAAACCAGAATTTTATGTGAACATCATGGGAAATTTTATTGGATGAAGTCCCATCCAATTTCCTAACAATACGTGTAAAGCACAAGGCGAAAGGAAACCATTCAAGGAAAATGCTGTAGGAAAACCCATGGCTTTGACAGCATATTTAGAAAATACTAGTAAAAATCTATTCCAGCAAGGGCCGGTTTTGCAAATACACAGTATAAGCATGGGGAACTCCACGCGGATACTCTGCCTGGAATCTGAGCTGCTAGGAATGGAATCATTTCTGCTACCGGAGCCGAAACTAACGTGGCATCAAATCAGTACCCTTTGTCTTTCAGCGAGCTCCCTAATCTGGGACGCCGGAATGGCTGTCATCTCTCTTCAAAGAAAAATTGCTTCGGAAACCAAAATAAACCTCTACCTACTCCTTACTCCTCAAAAGATGAGATTTGAAGCATTAAAGCTAATTTGACAGTTGCTCACCACCTGTTGCTTCTTTCTAACGCTCAAAACCCGTGCCTGCAGCTCACTCACAGCTTGATATTTGCCCAACTACCATCCACCCTGACCCCAGAGTCCCCAGTTTCCTACAGGATCCCCATAACTGAGGACAAACATCACTCGTGCAACAAAGCTCATGCTCCAATCACTACGTCCTTTCCAAACCGCTGTGCTAGGAGGGTCTGCCAAAGAACACCAATTTTATCCTCAGTCAAAAACTTTTCTTGAGAATAAAAGCCACAGATGTGTTTATTAATTATTTCAGAATTTTCAGAATTTTTAACAAGGCAGGGGAATATAAGAGACAGGACCAAAGGCTAATACTGGACAATAGTAAAAAATTCCAAGACTTGATAGTCTTCAATGGATAAAAAATTCCATCACACGATAGTATTTGTCAAAAGGAAATTAGGGGGAATATAAAGTAGTGAAATAGCCTGTTGGTTCCCTCCTCTGAGAGTAGCAGCACTACCCTTAAGAGCAGACATCTGTGAGGAAAGCACAAGAAACCTTCTCCATTTCAGGAACGCCTCTGCTAAGGAAGGTGGTCAACCCAGCAGCGAGCAGAACAAAATTGCAGACAATCCTTAGCATGGAAACCGTTCCCATTTTTAGGTGCTTTTGTGAAAATGCTCAAAAAGATTGGCAAATTCATTTAAATGTGGAATCTTGGAGAGCTTCTACCTGCACTGAGAGACTGCATAAAAAGTACAGTCTAAGAAAAATGTGTGACAGTAGCTTTTAAAACAGTTAAAACTGAGGAGACCTCAAGCTTCCAGAACATCCCATTGTTTTCTTCGTTCCTTGTTCAAACCAAATTGCCCACGTGGGAGCTGCAGAGGAAAACCTTTGCCGTTGTGTCCAGCTGAGGCTGAGCCGCTTCCCGCAGAGCTGGTGGATGATTCGGGGGTACTAAGATTACAGCCAGGAGAAGGAGGACAAATCCTTTAATTGTATAAAATCATCAGATTAAGACTAACCCTCTCTGCGGTTCCCTCTGTTAGCAGAGAACTCTGCTGCCCAGAAACAAAATGTTTACAAAGTGCTGGGAAAAAAAAACCAAACACAAATCCCCCCCCAAAGGCAGGGGCAGAGGCAGACACACCTTTCCCTTCTGTGTCCACACATGGCAGGGGGCCACGGGAACCCTCTCTGCTCCCAGGGGAACTCAATTGTCACTTGTTCTCTTTGAAGCAATTGTCACAGAATTACGCTCATGCTGGGTTAAACATTTGGGAAGGGATTTGCAGAGGAAGTTACCTGAATACTGAGGTAAGGCCTCAATCTTGCTATAGGACGCACATCATTGATGTCTTTCTTCCACCACCTCAGCCAAACTCCACACATCCCAAACCATCTGCTTCATGGCTTCAGGCCCTTCTTCTACCAATCTCCTGCACTGAAGTGACACCTCACCTTCTGGTTCGAAACCCAAATTTTTCTTCTGAATTCATTTCTCTGAGCTACCAGCCCTGGGTTTGGTGACAGGGAAATTTCAGAATCAACCTGTATCTGCTGACGTTACAGCCCTTGTCCACAATCCCTCCTTTGGCAACTCACCGGTTCAGCTGGAGGCCAGGGCTTTGGTAACAACCACAGGAGTAACCATATTCTGAGTCTTACCTCAACCACAGAGTGAGATTCCTTATCCTGTTACTGAGATTCCCTGCCCCTTTAAGTATTTGGGTTAACTTGTCATGGACTTGGGAGCGGGGAGGATCCAGGATTTTCCTCCATGGGCTGACTTCCACCAATGCACTGTTCACAGATACCTTTTCAAGGGGTCTTTTTCAAAGGCCTGACCTTCTTTCTCCCCGAGAAGGGGTGTGCTCAACTGTTAGTACCCGTGAGCAAAGGACGATGAACAGGGCTGTTCCCATTTAAATGTCTGCAAGTATCACCTCCCAATTCAGATTACACACCTCAGCAAACGGATGGTGCAGCGAAGACAAGCACCTCACGCACCGCTGTTCCTGAGGTTTAACCTACAGCTTCCTATAGAAAAAATCCAGGTGAAGAAAAAAAGAATAAACCCTGCACCGCAAGAGACAGCCGGTAATTAGGAGACAAACACCTGAAGCGGGTCACACCTTTGGCAGATCTCAAGGAATTGCAGATGATGATGGGACAGCTGCATCCTTTTACCTCAGGTAGGAATAAGGAGAGGAGGAGCCCCCAGTCCATCTTTTTACGCCTCTCTCTGTCATTGAGAGCAGCTGGGCAAAGCAGCAGAGTTCAGTTAACAGCTCTGCTTTGGGTGTGTGCTGCAACGGGAGCCAGTGCGTAGAAGGAAACAGCCTGGGCTTCAGACTGACATCTTGGGAACACACGTTTCAAGGGGGGTTATTCCCTGGACTAGCTCTCTCTCCCGTGGTCCCCAGGCCAGCCATCAAAGGCTGGGTCAGGTCTTCTGGGTGAGTTCCGCCCATCCAGGGAATCCAGAGATCCAGTTTATGCACGGAGACCACTCCAGGGCTTTGCTTCAGAAGCGTTCTGCTGATCCAAACTCAACCACTAGTACAGATGTGCCCAGGGAAGCCCAGAAAACTGCCTAATTACAGAGCTGAGTTGTCAGACAAATGAACTTCCATCTCGTGTCTGCTTCAAAGGAGCCCTCTTTCAAAACAGCGCTTACACGCCTTGGAGCCTGGAGGCCACTTCTTCTGACCTTTGCTGCAAACAGTGCCCAGGAGACACAAGAAAAGTAACTGCACTTCGAGGTGGCACGAAGCATCGAGGTTGTTCCTGCTCCTCCCTGCCAGCCCAGCCACACAAGGGTATGAGAGCACCAGCACCTTCTCTCTCGCTGGAGAACCATCCCCAACGAGGAGCCTTTCCAATTAAGCCCATTTACACCAGTGATTCGGTGCAAAGAAGCCCCGCAGCACTAAGGGATCCAGCCCACCGCATTTGTTTTAATGCTTTAAACAGATAAATTAAAGTGAAATGTGTCTTTTAGGATGTCACTGAATAGGCAAGCTGAGAAATAAATTGAGCTTCACGTTCGCTTTTATAACACATAACAACTGTGACTGTCAACACAAGATCCTTTTCACTGTCAATTCACCGCGCATTCTGCGAGACCTTGGGGCCTGCAATTATTTCATTTCCTTTCTTGTAAATGCAATTTCCACTTAGTTCGGTGGAATAAAGGTAGACAAAAGGTGGTAGGAGTTGCTGTATTTTCTGATTAAGGTTATCTGTTCAAAATTATAGAAATCCACAAACTACAAACACAGTATTTTTCAGGAACAACCTCGCCTTTCTGTCAGGGTAGCAGTTCAAGAAAACGCAATGGCATCATTCATGTCAAATTAACCGTTGAACAAATCTTCATCTTTCTGATTAAATTAAAATGAAGATCACCTTTCTTCTGAGGATACTTAAATGAAATAAAAGGGGAAAATACATACGATTGGAAAAGGCATTCTGCTTTTAAAACTCGGTGTGAATTAAATAAAACTGTAGGGCACAAAAGGAAATTGGGCTCTTTATCCATACAAAAATAAATGATAAAAGTACCTGCAGGAGAGTGAAGTAAATATCAGTTCAGAAAAACAGATGTGAACTGAATTTCCTGCTCATTTGTCGTGACTTACTCCTTCGAACCAAGCAATGGAGACTTGCTAGAATTGGTGCTGGTGGTATTTTTTAACTGATGGAGCAGGAAATTAGAGGGTTAATTAGCCATGATTACAATATTCTGCTGATCTGATTTGTCTCATCCATCTCCTCTTCTTGAAGTGACAAACCGACAAACAACCTGGCGAGGGAACTGGAGCAAATGCACAGACTCATTTCCAAAGGAGCTTGGTGTTTGGTGTTGTAAAACAAACCCATCTTCCACGGGATCTCTCTGAAATAAGTATTTCTGAAGCAGGTTTAACTCTTTGATGCTTTACAGGCACTTTGGGTCTTCAGCCTCTTGTGACAAGAGGTTCTTCTGCCTGTCTGTGCAAATGCACCACTAACTGTATTTTTTTAAAGACGACGACAACAACTCTTAATCTTGAGATTCCAAGGGAATGCAGAATATTTACCAACAAACATTTAAGAGTAATAGTCAGGATTCGTTTTGGTCCAACAGAAACTGCCCTGCGCACAGATCAGTATGATTTACATGATTCTATTTTTTAAAATATTGTGCTAGAACTACCTTTTTTAAAAATCAAGAGTTAACTGTGCAACTCTCATCCCTCTTCTCAAAAAAAAACCCTCAACCTGCTATTCCTTAAAAACTCTCGAGTTCTTTTTTTTCTTTTTGGCAGAGAAGATGAACTTTTTTTTTGAAGAATGGTCACAGATTTTACAGGAAAAGAACTTTCTTACAGAGAATTTGATTTCATTTCTACCTCCACGTGAGACTGCAAATTATTTGAGGAGTCAGTGGTAAAGAGCTGCAGACTCTACGTTTATCCCGTTAACCAAAATTGGTATTAAATCATTTTCAAAATGCAGCAGTTAAACACATCTGGCACTAAAATATATCAAGAAATCCATCTTCTACTTACTGTAGCGTAGGCTTGGAGCCTGTGACAGCCTGGTCAGAGACAGGACCTGAGTCGGGTACTTTGGGAGTGAATTCTGTCTCCAGGTCTTTCTTGCTCAGCGCTGTTTGTGCGGCACTGGCTCCGGAACCTAGCACAGGCAGAGATTTTGATTCTGATGTGGCCAAGGTTCCCGTGGGACCTAAAACCCAAAGAAAGTTTAATGCTTCCGTTACCCGGACCGACTGGTCCAGAAAAGACACATAAGCACAGCAGAATTCAAGCTAATTGCAGAAATCAAAATGGAATTTTAAGGAACATGGTCCAGCGCGTGGAGAGTAGCAAAATGTCGTATTTGCAGGTTCTGCTCTTCTCGCCAAGATTAACCCCTTCTTGCCTGCTCTACTGACACAGTTGTGCTCTCCATCCCCTCCCCTTCTGGGATGGTAAGTCCTGCTGCCCGCGCATCGCTACCAACTCACACCTTGTCAGTGCCCTCCCAGCCCGAAGTGCAGCTGGGCCAGAGCCAGCCCAACCACGAAAACACCCGTTCTCATCCTAACGAGCAGTCAGCAAACCGTCTGTCTGCAAAGTCCAAGCTAAAACCACACCATGGCATTACAACCAGCCACGTCGGTATCGACTACGGCATGGACCCACGCTTTCACAGACTGTTTTTAACCATCAACAGCTTCTTACAGCTGATGACAGTAAAGCACAGCTTAAAAACTGCAGACCCTGGCTCTGCAGAAGAAGTTAATTCAAAACATTAGTCCTAAACCCTCATTTCTCTGGTGACCACTGCTTTCAAGAGTATTTTCCCAGTAGGCTCAGACCATTAACTCCAATAACAATGTCTGAGCCCCAGGCAGGACAGAGGAACCTGTGTATGTACGGCTGCGTGCGCGGAAAATCCTGACAGAGGCATCTCTTGGAGAAAATGGGGATGAAAAGCGACAGGCGCGACGGGGAAGTGAGCCACTGCAGAAGTAAGCAGAGTTCTCCGAAATGGCTGAAATGGCAATGGTCTGGAAGAGAAAGTAAAGCTTCAAGAGTTACTTAATGCAGGGAGAGGAAGAGGACTACGAAGGAGTCCGGCCACTTACTGCCACTGTCCTGGTCAGTGGTCACTTTCCGGCGCCGCAGAACTCGTTCCAGCTCTGTTTCACCGCTGTCTGTTTCCAGGGACTTTAAGCTTCGGGAACTAGTGGATTTGTTCAATGTTTCCTATGGCAAGAAACAGGGATGAAAAGCTCTCCAAAGACGTATTATGCCGTGCCAAACTTCCCATGTGCACAACGTGAGAACCTTTTAAATCGCAGAGAAGCACCTGCAGTTCTAGACCAGTGTGGGAAGGTCTCTCTCCAGTCCAGCAGAGAGCACCTGGGGCCTGGCTCACCACCCTCCCCTTGCTTGGATTTCCCCAGGCAGGGGTTAACCATTCTTACCTACACCTTAGAGGGCTGGTGTCAGGCTTAAGAAGGATGCTCGGGATCACTAATGAACAAACTCTGACATTTGCAGGGAAATGCCAACTTCCTCCATCTCAATATTTAAAGGATCTTAGAAAACTGCTGGAGTGTTATCATGCTCATAATTAATCTCTCTTAAGAAAAGCCGAAGATCTGTATTTTACTGCTCCAGCATATTTTCTATGTTAGCATGGTCCTGTGTTGCTGAATCCCAGTGTGGACACACACCTGCAGAAGTCAGTACGTACTAACTACATCTGCAGCATGTTACTATGTCCTTCAACCCAGGCACAAACCTGGGCCTATGAACCCGAGCCTATGACCACATTCATGCACAGGAATAGACCTCAAGTGGAAATGTTTTTGTTATACATACAAAATAGAAATCCACACTCTTACTGCCTTACTCTAAGGTTAGTAGGTGCCATCAGCTAACCTGCAAATCCAGCAGCACTTTTCTTAAGGAAATTTTAAAAAAAGGCTTTGATCAAAGCCCGAAGCCTTCCCAAATCCCCATATTTAACATGCACAGAGCGCACACTCCATGCGTTTCCCAACTGACAAGAGCCAGTTACTGGATCAGCACCCCCTTGACTGTAAAATTTCCACAAAATTTTTATGATGCAATGGAAAATTCGGGACCCGTGTGCTATTTCATTCTTCCTCTGAGTCTTGCCATCTTTAGGAATTCCCAGGAATCCCATTTATTCAGCCTCCCAAAACGTGTCACACAGCATCTATCCAGAGCACAAATATTGTTAACACCTTTTGTCGACAAGCAGGAAACTTCTCAGCAGAAATAGCGAATGACAAAAAGAAATGGCATCTCCAGTTGCAAAAGCCTTACTACTTTCAGCTACTAATTCATCACCCCTGCCCAAAGTTAAAATATTTTCTTTGGCAACTATTTGAAATATAAGTGAGCAGGTGTATTATTAATGAGTAGTGTGCTCCAGATCTGGACAAACACTCCCATACGAAAGCAACTTGTGCAACCGAGTCACTCAAACTCTGCAATTTACAGAACATAAATGTGCTTTGTTTGTAACAATTATCCGGAGGTCTACATGAAATGCATAATTAGCATCGTAACAACAAATGTTTACCCCATCACATCCCACCCCCATGTTTGTTGTCTGACTGTGCATAATGATTGGTCTCAAGAATCGACTGGAATTGGATTTTATATAGTTTGTCTTATACTGCAAATATCCTGAAGGGCTGGAAAGCAACAAGCTCGATGCAGAAGCACAGAGACTGCAGGTTTCTTTCCGCTCCCTCTGAAGTACATAATCAAACCTCCTCTGATGTCAGCGAGACAGCGTCAAAGAAATAAAACAGCTATTAGAAAACGAAAGGACCTTCGGCAGGACCGTTGAGCCCAACCCTCACTGGCCCAAGCAGCAAACCCTATCAAACTATGCCTGTGCTCACAGAGTTCCATTTAAAATATAATCTCTGTGTTGCACCGTACTCCTTTTCTATTTACTGCCATGTTTAATTATGTGCCCCTCTAATTAGAGCTCAGCACTAAGGCCCGGTGACTCTCTAAATCATCTCTTCCTTCTTGCCCTGCTTTCACACGACTGGGGGAACAGCAAGTTTAATGTGTCACTGGTGCCACACTCGTGATTTTAAATCACAGCACAGCCTGTTACCATCGCAGTGGCTGCACTCTTTGCTGTACTGTCTTGCATCACCCAAGACAATGCCGAAGTTATTTTTATAAGGGCTGTTTAGGAGCTATCATGGATGATTAGAAAAACAGCCTTACCTGCTGGGGAGTGGATGTGAAGCATTTTGCTTCAATATGGGCAGAATTTCACCCGATTTCACCTTACAAAGGCAAAATTTCACCTGATGTGCTAAAGTTGCACTCCAGCTTTAAAAGCTTCAGGGTCACGGAAGTCAGGGAGCAAGAACCATGGCTCCTCCTGACTGTTTGATACAATTTTAGCGCTTGTGCAAAAGAAGCAACCGGTTAAATCAGAAATGCAACGTATGAGTAAAGGACAGAACAGGAGCAAAGGCAGCACATCGCTCTGAGCAGGACCAAACACACACCTGATGTTTTTATTTAGTGATAAACGTGTATGTACACAGCTATTCAGACTCAATTTTTCTACACATAAATGCCTACAGACTAGAGAGCTCTTGCTCTATTTAGGCTTCATCTATGCTAACAAGAAATTTAGTGCCTCAGGAGAGAGCAGGAGTTCAGAGGAATCGATGAGGAGAATCCTACATCTACTACACACACACTTCAGGGGCTTTACCTTGGACTAGATTTATTCAGGTGCTTCTCTCTCCCTAAGCATCCCCCCTGCCAGTACTTGAGAGTTCCCAATGGCAGGTGCAGACCAAAACATCCCCTCTAGTGGCAGGAACACACAAATCCACAGCAGAGTTAACAGGCTCATTTTCTCCTAAATAAATTCCCTTAGCAAGACCAAAACCCATCTTTCAGTCGGACCAAAGCCAAAAGTGGAATCGGGGGATTCACTCCAAAACTGCTCTACAGCTTCAAACCCAAACCCTGATGCAGAACTTGCAAACACTCACCTATTTTGCACAGAAGGCCCTGTCAGCTCAATAAGAATTAAAAACTGAAATATAAATGACAAGTTTCCTTACCAGAATCCCTTTTAATTCTTTCATTGCACTTTCAGAGGGCTTTGGTGTTTCTGGCTGTAAACAAACACAAGCACGTTAAAAACCCGGTGAAACGGACCATGACAGACTTTGTGCTTGAAGACAGAGGTGACACAAGGGTCTGCGGTTGTGTGATGTTCCTCTGCTCCCTCCTCTCATGGGCACACAGCTAAAGTTCAGTCTGTTTCCTTCTATAGATGAAGGGAAGAGTCTTAGCTCACAACACTACAAATCACAGCCTACACATAAAGAAAGATGATGCTTTTGTGAAGATGGCAGGCAATATTTTATAGTAGCCACATTCATGAATTTGTGCTAAGTGTTGCATGAAAGGAAAAAATGCTGCTAAACACAGTCCGTTTCTCAATTGCCCCCTTTATCCAAGTCAGTTATTCCCTCTGTGCTTTTAGTTTCTCAGTAGCTGTTTGTTTACAAGATGTTCGCTCTCGATTCCTTTCTGTCTCAAAGAAACTGGGCTTCTATTTACTAACTGTTGGCTTCACTTCTTTTTTCTCTTCTTCAGATATATGCTGCTCTAATTAATTTTATTCAGAATCAAGCAAAGCAAATGAGGTGAGGCAAATGTCTTCTTTTGAATGTTTTACAGAAAGCCTGATCTATTTTCAGCGTAAATTACTGTACTTAGCTAATATTATTGCTCTGCTTTTTATTCCAAACCTTTGTTTTAGGTCTGCTTGACTGGTTGACTGGTCTCAGATGAACTCCCTTTTTAATTCTGTCCATCATTTCCTCAACTGCTTGTCTCTTCAGATCCGTAACTTCTTCACCTGTTCCAAAAATCAAAGAGCATATCACATTCCAGATATGAGCTACGAAGAAACAGTACGAAGAAAAGGCCATGTTGAACAGCCTCCTGAACAGCTTGCTCGCAATATAGAGCTAGTTACCATGATCATAAATTAGTTTTAATGATGAAACAGCATTTACATACACAATGTACTTATACTCCCTGCAGTAGGTCTTTCTGCCTGTATCTGTGACGCGTGTACTATCCAAATCCATGCTGCTTCTCAGTTTTATTAAAAACGTAAAGGATAAGCATAAATATATAGGCTTATTGTTCTCCCCATAAGCAGGAGACCCCGTTCACAGGGTTTTCTTACAGTACCACTGTTTCACCCTTAATTTTCCCCACCACAAAGAGGTACTTCACCGTACACTGCGTACGTCTACATGGTAGCAGAAACCAGTGACCTCATCTCTAGCTACCAGGAATTCTAGTTTCTGGATACAGCACCATTAGTGATCTTTGCTACCAGCTAAACTGTCACAAGCTCTTCAAGGATAAAATGCCTGTCTACACACACTGAGGATCCAGCCGTGGACCTCACCAACGCCAAACCATAGAGTCTGAAGAAGTTTGGACAGAAGTAGAGCCCAGATCCCCAAAAACCCAAAGCTCCAATAACCGTTTAGGAATCGCAAAGCCCCAGTGCTACGGGCTGCGGCACCAAGGACTCCCACTCTATCTCTTCACTGTGGCTCAACAGAAATTTCCACAGCTTCATGGACACAGGACCAGCTGATCAAACCCCATGGCCAGACCTAAATGCAGCCCGTTACAGGACTCCTAAACATGTCTCCTATTTCACGTGAGCTTAAGAGCCTCGCTGGAGGATATACCAACATCTCAGATCAAACTAAAAACACACATTTAAAGAACACTGCATCAAGTCAAAGGGCAAAACTTCAAATACCATGAAAGGAAATGGTTGCCTTTTCAAAAGATTCAGTATCAGGACTGCAAAATACTCAGATGAAATGGGAAGCTGTGTGATGAACCTAAACAATACCTGTTAACTTATCAGTGTTCTGGATAATGGAACAAAAGACACTTAACATGCCATACCAAAAAGGGAAGAAAAAGAGTACTTAAAGCAAATAGACGGAGAAATAAGGTCGATGCTATTCAAAGCTGCAACGTTGTACCTTATATAACAGGAATTTTAAATAGACTTTCGCTCTCTCACTTGTCAGGGTACTATTGATGATTCATAGAAATGCAGTTTCTGTATTGTAAGCCGATTTGATGTCAGGCTTTAATTTCACAAACAGGCTGTTTCAAATATAAAAGCTTAATTGGTGGTATGGGATAGAAACCACTCATTCTAAGTCCTTAACAAGGGTCAAAACAAGCCTCAAGTTGGATATAATAACTTGATCAAGAAAAAACTTTCCCCCATTTTTATTTTAAGAACAGCTCAACTATTAAGAAAAGAAGCAGTTTATATGTGATTGAAGAAAGGTCAGAACTGTTAAAGTTTGCTAATAAATAATGAAAGAATGGGGTGTAGAGAACTTACAGTGAATTTCATAGTATTTCCTGCAATCACTGTTTGTAACAGTCTCAAGAAAAAGGTGTAATCAAAACATCTAGGACGTTTCAAGGTAAGGAAACTTGATAAATGAAGGCAACATAATTGAACTTCTACTGAAGGATAAGATTGATTCTTCATCAGAGATCTTGGTGCAAGGTCACTTCTTTAATTATTTTACCCAGACCAACAACCTTATTTTTCTCAGACTGGTAACCAGTTCCCAAAGATTCCCCAAGGGACCTGCCCAAGTCACCCCAATTCCTCAGTTCCTCACCTGAAAAACAAGAGGGGTAATATTTCCTTTCCCCCACTTTCTGCCTGTTGGTCCCATCCAACAATCCAGCCATGCTTCCATACCATTACAGTCTGCTAACTGCCATTTTTTCTTTAACATTTATACCCTACACCTATAATTTCAGCCAGGTTCCCTTCTGCAGCTTCCTCCTTTGTTTAAGTGGCAGCAAATGAGTTAAGCAATTCATTACAAACAAACTCCTGCTGTTTCACAAAGAAGAGAGAAACAGCGAGAAAAACCTTGGTTATTTAACTGGCAATGCTTGTCTAACTAGCTCTGACTCTTCAGGCACTCATGATCATTTGTAAATCTGTACTTAACTCCTGTTCTCAGCCTACTAAGTTTCCAGCTTCCATTAACGACAATAAAATGCAATTTCAGCTGCTACTTTGCATGCAGAGCCACCTTAGTGCAAGATTTTGTTTTGTTTTAGGTTTTCAGTATTATTAAAGGATTAGCATTACAGTCAACTCTGAGTGGTAATTTCATAAGATATGAACAGAGGGATGAAAACTGAAGCAGTTAACAAACCAGCTCAGCAGAGAGGCTCTAGACGGAAGAAATCACAAACAAGAAGCCATTTGGAAATCGGAAACTTCCCTGTATTATCCTGTATATAACGTGTTCTCTGCTTAACAATTGCTGGGTTTGTTCTGCCTTTTCCAGATACCCTGTGGAAGAGCAAAGCCCTGGCCATCCCCTGGCTGGAGTTACACCCTGCAGTGTCCCCACTGCAGAGTCACAGGCTGAGCCTCTCAACACTGTCATATCTTGTCAGGTCCTTCTGTGAGCCCACAATAAACACGACCACCCTCTCCCCAAGAGGAAAAAAAGAAAGATAATTTTTCTGCTACATCAGCGAATGAAATCAGCTCAGTGACATATCTGATAAGCATGAGAGCCAGAAGTATGAAGACAGTAAGCTTTTTTCAGTTACAGCAAGTGCTAGGTCTTCCCTTAACGTTTTTGATCTGCAGCCTCAAAAATTGTTCATACTAAAATCCATTTGGAAAAAAATAAATTGGATGCAGATCACCAGCTGAGTTGTTAGGGCACAGGTGGCTACAAGGGCTACGCAAACTTGCTTGGGATCTTAAGGAAGCTCACACTACCAAAGCTGCAATGCCAAAGACACCACTTCCTATCTCAGAGCACATATGGCTGGGCTGCAATCACAGTTCTGGACTGCAAGGGAGATGAACATGCTGGGACGTGGAGAGCAGTTGTTAATGTTGACTATTATAAGCATTTGCATCCCTATCTGTACACACAGCTCGCTTTTATGAGCTTTATCTGCAGAACCTGCTTAATAATCCGCGGGACTTGAGAAAGGATGAGCCGTACCTGACTCCTGCTGAGGAGGTTTCTCCTTCTTGCTCACATTGGTGTTGGCGTGAGATCTCTTGCGAATCATAGACATGAGAGACCTTTGGGGAAAACGAAACTGCGGATTGTCACTCTGTGCTGTGTTACACACTGTCAGCATGAACTTGAACACGACACACAAACAGCTTGCTTACACCTGATTATACAGCTACTTACAAAAGGCTCATTTAACAGTTCTTGACTGCAGATGTATGTACTGAATTACCCCCCACAATGCCTCCCATCAAAATGCACCAGAGAAATTTATTTCTTTTTAACAGACATTAGGCACAAATCAAAACACTCCAAGATTTGAATATTAAAAGACAGTGTCTCATTGTGACACATGACAAATTGAAGCTGCTCCGGCATAATAAAAGGAAGGAAGAGCTGTGGATTATTGAAGAGAAGTATTATTCTCCAGAGGACACTTAAATATGGTGATCAGTATCTCCTCACCAACTCCAAGTTTGTAATCTTTCTACAGTGTCAAGTAATTATCCCTTCACTATAGTCAAAACGTAAAAGTCCAGGCAAGGAAGTGATTCATTTTAAAGCCCAAGTATAAGCTCCTACATGCCCCTGATGTGTCTTTGGGGCCTGTCACTCCATACTGAATTTTACTCCTTACAGAGATATAAAGGGTCAAAACTTTGTCCCAGAAAAAAGCAGGATCCAGTGCCCAGACTCTGAAACCACCCCTCTGCACGTAAAATTCACAGTGCCTGAAGGAAATGCTCTGATTTAGCTACTGTAGGGCTTAAAATGAATACTGTTGTCTATTCCAAATAATAAAGGGCACAAACTTAAACAAAATAAAACAAACAAAACCCCACAACACCCCACACAGTTAATTCATGCTACACATCTGTGAGCAAGAAACAAGCAAGCCCCATGGGTTAACGGATGTAAAAGCAGCAAAAGACCAAATGCAATTGTTCGTAACACATTTAGTTTAGATTTCTAAAAACAAAGCAAGATGCGTAAAGGGACGAATTCTCCCTACTAATCATCTCTACTCATATATTTAACACAGCAGTTAACGATAATCCTGTATGTAATTTCTATTACAGGTGGTTTAAAAGTGTCATCAAAGTCCGTTTATTTTTAAAACCAAGCAGTCAACATGAAGATTAGCTGAGTTCCTAAAATTAACTAAGCACACTTTAGGGCTTAGTTAATTACTTTGGGCCTGACGCCTGACACATCATATATTGTTCAGCTTCTTTTATAGTCCTTTGCAAAAATCATGCATAATCTTGATAATTTCACTCAAAACTGCTTGATGGTAGGGTAGTGATTTTCTGGTTTTGTGTTTGTTTTTTTTTCTTTTTAACTTAGGAAAGCAATTGTGGGAACTCAACGGAGTCTGCACTTTGATCACCAGTATCTGACAGGAAGGGACACACAGTAATCCAACATATCCTTTGGTTCAAAAGGGGTTTCTCAGCAGTAGCTTCAGACAAGCACCTCACAAGTCTATAATTACAGCTATCAGGTGAATAGAAAAAAAATAGCCTCCTAAATTTAGAGAGACAGGTATCCCTCCTCCTCCAAAGTCACAGTCTAGACCATTTGTTCGGCTGGGCACGGCAGACACTGTTCAGAACCGGTGAGGGTGTGAATCTGTTGGCACGTGGGGCACAGAGCGTGTCCTGCTGGTAAAGAGCCCAAGACAGATGGAGAAAGCCTTTTTTTTTTTTTTTTTTTTTTCTTTAAAGCCACTCTTGCTGCTTGGATGCAAGCTCATGTAATATATTCTGCTTCAGCAAAGCATTACTGCTGCGACCCTTGATTTAAGCACTTACCGTATGGGGTTCGGAGGAGGGGGAGGAGGAAGAGGAGGAGGGGGCGGCGGTGGAGGAGGCGGTGGCGGATTTTCAGACTGCTGTACTCGTTTCTGAAGTTCATCAACTGCCAAAGAGCAATAAAATGAACTAGAGTGAGCTCTTGGTGTCTCACACCTGCTCTAAAAGACAAATCTGA
Organism: Tringa solitaria; assembly: GCA_026413425.1. Taxonomy (NCBI): domain Eukaryota; kingdom Metazoa; phylum Chordata; class Aves; order Charadriiformes; family Scolopacidae; genus Tringa; species Tringa solitaria. The sequence goes on from JAOXJM010000002.1 coordinate 32,066,274, forward strand.
TGGTTTAAGCAAAAAAGCTACTAATAAACTAAAAAACAAACAAGACTAAACCACACAACTGCTAGGAATTCCTATTTTTGGTAATATTTTCTAACACGAACAATGTCTAGATGCACAGGATACTCATTAAACCAGTTATCTCCAACCTGAGTTACTTTTGAAACTAAAATGACTTTCTCCCTTATACAGGATTCTTCATAAAAATCGATGGAGCAGGGAAAAGTTTATCACATCCCTTTGACAGTCTGTTTGGGGTAGCATTTGAGGATGAACTAATGAGATGAAAGAAATTAACGGTTTGAGGTTCCAGACTTAGTCTCTGTCTTGCTGATGGTGTGGATTTTCCCCATAAAAATGGTCAAAACTGGGCGGTGGCAGAATGGATTCTTTCTCTCCTGTTTTCCTGTCAGATCTAAAATGGGGAAGTTACTTTTCTGCGTTTGAAATGTTGTCAAGTGCAATTAACTGGGGAAGGGCAGAAATAGAATAAAAACATCTTAAACTTCTCTTAGTTATAAAAATTCTTAGCAATTGTTCTGAATACAGTAGGAATTACAGCAGGAGTACAGAATATGATTTCTAAAGTGGATATGGTTCTTTGTTCGCGTAATGACGGATTCAAATTAGAATTACAATCTCTAACATTTACTTTTAAATTTAAAAAGGGAAAAAAAAATTATGAACTGAGTGACTATATTCCAGGTACATTTTTTTATGCTCATAAATTCCTTCTGAAGCACATATCCAGGTTATGTTTCAGAGAAGCGTGTCTGTATGTGGAGTCATAACTAATGATAGGGATTTGGCCTCCTCTGTGGGGCTCAAACCCTTCCCTGACCAGGCATCACGCTCACAACTGGCACCTGCTTCAGCCATGAGCTGAACAAGGACTGGAAGCAAAGGCACATGCAAATATTTCATTGCCACACACACCAGGTGCCCTTTTAAAAAGCAATTTTAAATGCAGAGCATTAGGTCAGGATTTTTCTCATTTAATAGACAGGATGCTGCAGAGAAGCCCGGCACCATCCTGATGGCAATAACGGCAGGAACATCTGCACTGCAACAGTTGTCCCCTCCAAAGTGTCCTGTGACTCTTTCCTGTCTGTATTCCTCAGGTGTTGGTTTAAATCTTTAGAGACAGACACACACCAGCCAGCAAGAGTGTTTCCCTCCTCTCGGTCACTTGATGTGAAACAAAGTATTTGACCAAAGTACTGAGATTTAGATGCAAAATTCTCATAGATCTGAGTCACAAAAGCCCACTGGATTTGTTTGGCTCCCTCCCTTTGGAGGGCTCTGAAGGCAGGACTTACCTTTTTAATATCTGTTTTAAAAAAAAACCAAACAAAAAACACTAACAACCCCCAGATCCTCTCACATCAGCAGAAACTGTTTTCTCACATGTCAATATGAAGAGCTAAATCAGGCCTTTATTTCCACTGGTGTCTTCTGCTGCAGGGCTATTAAGTGGTTAGGTAGCTCGATAATTATGGGATGGTTTTGTGCAATTCATACAACGCAGATTCCACAGTCTGATAAATCACTGTGCACCTTTGCAAAAAAGTAAAAACCCACAAAAAAAAAAAGAGCAGAGTCATCCCATTTTATTTATTTTAATAACTAGGTGAGTGGATACATTTTGACTGACTAGGAAGATTTGTGTCTGTCACACAGAAACCCATTCACATGTATATACCCATCTGTAAGACTCAGGGCAATCTAACAACAGTATTTTTATACCTTACAGAAGTTTTACAAGGTTATTCTTCCATACACGTTCTGTTCTGGACACGACAGTTCTGAGGTTGAAGGCACCTACTGTACTTTGTCTTATGAAGCCCAGGTCTGGATTTCAGCTACACGAAATCTGTTGCTTTTGAGGTCTCAAATGTGACATGTATATATTTGTATAATAAAGATGTGCATCACTCACCTCCCTCATTGTACCTCTAAAATGAAAATTATTGCATTATTTTACCTGAATGCTTTAGGTCTCTAGCTTTTTCTTCTGCATTCTGACACTTAAGCTCTAGTTCCTTTTTATCTTCTTCCAAAAGTTCTAGCTGCTGTTTCAGACGACTGATCTCCTTATGCAGCGCTTGATTCTCCAGCTGCTCTTCCAATTCTTTGATCTGCAGTTGGAAAACAATAGTATTCATTACAATAAAAGCTATTTTCTGTCCTTACTTTTGACAAATAACCCATTAGGCACAGTTATTCCTGAAAACATGATGTTATAATATAGGAGTGAACTACAAGTCCCAGAAAGATGACACATTTGACTGAGAGCTGCACAGATTTTTTGAGAGATGTCAGAATTTTCTATTATGATCCTAATTTGTTTTATCTCTTCTTTAGAATATGTCTGTAGCTCTAAAGTGCTTAAGCTATAAGATGTTCGCTTTTTCTTTTTACAGGGTTTTTATCACATAATTAGAATTTAATTTCAGAACAGTTCTTCATTTGAAGCACGGGAGCATTGACATTTTTGTTCTCTTGCTGACTGCTTGCTCTGGCAGGTCGGTGATTTAAACTCCCTTGTCTCAACTCGTGCAGATGCCAGTGGGTGAATTATAGAGTGTCGGGTTTGGAGGCAGCATTCAGGTGCAAAGTAGCAATCACTTCCCAACTCCCTAAATATATACATTTTGCTCTAGACTTAAGGAACCAAAGCTGCAGAGGTTTTCTATGAACTGGAAATTATTCTTCCAAAACACTCATTCAGAAGCACGTGAGATTACATACAGTCTTGGTGTTGCTGCAGTGATGAAAGCACAGGAACTGCCTACCTACTCCTACCACTACTCTATCACCAGAGCTTTAAGAACAGGCCTCACAGCTAAAGGCAAAACTCCCCCCAAAATAACCTTTGTATTACTC
>JAOXJM010000002.1:32069166-32079863 GCA_026413425.1 Tringa solitaria
CTGTCATCTCTTCTTTATTTAATGGAACTTGACTTAATGCTTGTAATCGCACTTTATGGCAGCCAGAATAAAATACGTAACTAAACCAGAGCTTCCAGGATGAAAACCCTTCAGGTTTTGTACTTCTGTCTTACCAGTGACCCAGAAGACAGGAATCACAATCTACAGTTTTTAGATAGTGAACTTTTATGGGGGACAAGATCTCAAATAATTCAGAACATAACAAACACATGACATTCCTTAAATTCAGGAGGCTTTCAAAGACTTCTGCATGAGATGAGAAGTAATCCTGTTTTACCTTTTGCTGGTGTTGAAGCCTCTCTTCTTCCAACGTGTGGGTTAGCTTCGCATTGTCATCCAAAGCCTTCAAAAGCTGCTGATCAGGAGCAGAATTTTGCAGAAGCAACTGACTTTGCCTTTTCATCTTGTTTTGTTCAATAAACATCTGCCAAAACAAAACCCACCCCCAACAAAAACAATAGTTAAGCACAGTCAAATGCTACCCTGGGAAACATGGCAATTGGAAAGAAAATGAAAAAACTGACATTGTGTTAATCTGGTAGATATTAGAGCAGAAGAAGGTGAGAAGGAAAGGAAGTTTGAGAGGAAAATTTGCAAAAGCTGAGCTCACACTGAAAGGAATCAGGTGTTTGCTGAGAGAACCTCCCACTGCTACACCTCAATTACCCACAGGTTGGCAGCATTCAGAATTTAAACACATCTCTGAATTTTATTTCCTGGAAATAGGAACAATCTGATCCCTATTCTCAGAGCTATGGAGAGATTAAAAGAACTCTGAGTGGCAGAAAAAACGTCTACGAATTCACAAGCTTTCTCCTCAAACACGTCTGCAAGCCTTGGCATAAAGCCCACTGATTTGAGGGTTACCTGGTTATCTGAATGAATGATGGAGTGCCTTTGGGAAACGAATTTCAGTCCGTGTTTGTGTAATCAGTGTATGCACTTGCCCCAGGAGAAGGCATTTCAGGGCAATTTCAGCTTTTTTACTTCTGATGCTTGCCTTTTTCCCTTTTCCCCAGTATTATTTTTGATGTGGGGAATGGATACATTCAGGAAGGTGCAGGGGGGAATCAAATGGGCTAGAGACATGACATTGATAAAAATAGCACACGTTTCTCTAGGCTTAACTTAAGAGGCACAGAGGCTGTCACGGCACATGCAGTTTCTATGTGAGGGATCTGCTCCTTCTAGACTGTTTAGGAACTCGGGAAAAGAAATGATTGCTTCCTGCCAAAAAGTTTCCTAGTGAATTTGTTCTGCATCTTGATATCTCTTTCAGGTAGAAGGTTGCCCCCCCAGGCAACAAGGGTTTCCACTCTTGACAAACTCATCTGTGCCTATTCTCAAGGCAGAAACAGGGACTGGGTCAGGCTGAGCTTTCAGATGAGTGTGCACAGGTCACAGAGTGTGCCACTTATGGCAGAAGAGAGAACAGCCTGAGAACACAGACACTCCCTCAGACTGTAAAAACACTGTTGTATAGGTCAGCAAAAGCAAGAAGATATTTTAAGAATAAAGTACTAGAAATACAAAAGTTGCAGGAGATCTTTTCAGGTCCCCATGCTATTTGTTCACAAACCAAAATTAAAGATACAACATATGGTTTCTTCCCAACCAGTGCTACTGCAATGTTCCATGATTTATTTATTTACTTTTAATATAACTGAATTTTAAAGCTCGAGCAGCTGATGCAGATTTGCAGCAGGCATTCCATCCCGCTTCAACTGAGTCTTCTTAGCAAGCAACTACTCTCTCTGGCTGTACTTCCAGACCTGCTGACCGGGCTGAACTTTTAACTCTCAGCGCAGCCTGCTTGACCCTGCGTGCCAAGAAGAGTCAATTGATGCGGCCTTAATACTAATAAAACCTCCAATGAACACTTCAATGGGCAAAGCTGTGCCATGGGGGTAGGCAAGAAAGGACTGGAAGTATCCGATGAAGAGGAAACAATGAATACAGGCTCTAGTACTATATATTGCTATAAAACAAACAAAAATAAATTTACCACAATACACAGGCCACTGTGGCGTGGCGCAAATGTGCACTGGACATCAGCTCCCCGTCCCAAAATTCTGCCAGTCAAACCAATTATGTTTGCATTACCTTACACTAGTAGGGCTGTGGCAAAAATAAAGGCGAGAGAAGTTCAGAATCAAAGCTACCCAACCCGGACCTGTAAAGGTTTGCCTTTGTATCACAACTCATCTACCTGATTAACATTTTATCTTCTTAAAAGAAACAGCATCTTTTAAACATCATACTTTAGAAAGGCCTCTAAATCACTGCTAAAGGACTCAATGCTGTCTCAAAGACAGCCTTCCTGTTAAGTCAGTCAAAAGTTATTTAAACCCTAAACATCTAGATAAACATCTAGAAAGATGTTTAAACAACATCTTTCTAGAAACAAACACCTTTAGCAAACATCGCCATTTACCTACTGTGACCTTTCAAAGCAAAGTGAAAACTTGGGTTTCGTTTTTCTGGAATCTGAAAAATAGTTTGAGGTGGTAATTCTGCATTTTTGTTTGCTAAGTTTCTGCCACTGAAACCAAGAGAACAGAGTTGTTCCAGCCTGAGGGAGCAGAAAGCTGCCAAAACAAGAAGAAATCAAGTAGAGCAACTTGATTTCTTCAACTTGAGCAGATACTTCACCAAATGTAGAAAATTCGTATTCACTTTGTTTCATGCTCCTCTGCAACAAAATGAAAGAAAAATCCTCTTGAAGAACTGGGTTGAAAACCTTTTCATTCAGAAGTTTTCACATGAAGTCCTGCATTTTCAATTCATTTTATAAATTCATTTCATGACACTGCAAATATGCTCCTGTTTATAACATAAGCAAAATGTATTTCTCCACCACAAAAAAACCTTTGTTGCTTATAACTTAACGCTGCAATCAGATACGCGGTAATCAATTTCTCACAGGGAGTCCCATCCATTTCAGAAGTTACTTAAACACACGTCCTTGAAGTACCAGCACATTCTAAATGGAAGGGACAGAACTAGACAAGCTGGTGATGAAGTGATGGCAAGTTTTTGAGAGGTTGCTCTGTGTGTTTGACACGGGACAAAAAAGACCCTTAGAAATTAATTCTAATTTAAAATTAAATAATCAAGTCCTGCTTCAGCAGGGCAGAAAACTGCCTGCAAAAGCCTGAATATTAATTAAAATGACTGCTGAAAGGGCAAAACAGCTACTAACAGGATTATTTAGACTAGGTGGAATTTAACCAAGTGATGGATTAGTTCCGACTTTGCCACCTGCTAGACAATTATCTGCAGAGTATCCCAATCAATGCTAGAAACTTAAGGCGATGCTGGAGGAATCTACTGAAACCACAACTGCAACTCTAAAGGCAGACCACAAAGGACAACAGTTTGCTTACATCTACCATTTTCATTTACAAAATCTCCAGGCGTTGTGCAAACCAGCTACCTGTATTTCCCTCATGGGTTTACAAACAGAAGGTCCAAAGTGCAGGAAACCTGGGACTTGGCCACTTCCCATCAGCAGAGTTTGGACAGGAACTGGGGAGGGGGAAAGAGATGGGAGTGAAATCCTGGAAATAACAGAAGTTTTTCCCTTGAAGTTAATGGGGCCATACCTCATTCTCAGACCCCCCCCACTCTAACCATTACCCTACAGAGCCTTCCCTGCAGCTGGTTTTTGTTTACACCAGAGCTGAAAAAGGAATTCTTCCTCATTAAAAAAGTTAGAAAGCAACTCTGTTAGTGTCAAGCCTCTGGGAACTTCAATCCTTGTTCAAGTAGCATTTGGGGTGTAACTGGATGCTTTCCAACTAACCTCTCCCAGGAGCAAAATGAGGCCAAAGGAAATGCTTTAATATCCATATGTTGCTTCATTTCCATCTCTACATCATTTGAGTACTCACATGGAATAACTTTTTTGTCTCGGCTACAGTTTGAAGGGAGGAGAATGTTTCAATACTCACTGTTATAATAAGGTAAGCATTGGTTGCATAAAGAAAAATAAAAATCAGTGGTAAATGCTATGAATAGAAAAACAAAAGGTACGTAGCAAGGCAGAGTCAACCTTTGGAAGTCTCACAAGGCAAAGAGAAGATCAGTCAACTGAGCAGTTGGCCCTTATTTCAGTCCTTGTCAGCGCTGCTCCATCCCCTCCACATCTGAGGGAGAAATCAGTAAGTCATCCCCATGGAGGGGGAACGCACTCATTTACATCTGCCACAGTTTACAGGAGCTGGTGTCTTCTGCACTATGTGTGCCCTGAAGCCTTAAAGTCTCGTGTTCACACCTGAAATAAGTTCCAGCAGAGGTAGGGTCAAGGTACTTGTACCTCCCCAAAGGAGCAGGCTGTTACAAGGATGTTACGTGATTGAGGGTCAACAAAGTGGTTTTCTCTGATTATGCCTTGACAGGGCATTAAGTGGCTCCGAATTCAGCAGCTACTCAGTTTAAAATACAGTAGTTAATCAGGGAAAAAAAAATAAAAGATATATATATACTCTCTAACTTTCTAACTGCTTCACTGTACTGCATCATCAAGGACACCTGGGCACGTGAGCTTCACTGCATATAAATATTACGGCAGGAAACAATGGCTAGGGTTTTTTTTTGATAGAATATTTGAGAAACAGATGTATCTTATTAGAATACATTAAGAACCACTCTCATAGTTTGGACATTGACCTAGAAATGCTCTCTCTGTGGTTAGGCTCAATGCTGCATATCAAGCAATAATATCAGCCTCGTATGGGTTACAAATCCTTTGTGGTTTAGTGGGTTCACAGCTGTCTGAAGTGCTACTCAGGAAAAAAGCTACAACAAATAAATGGGTTCTGCAGTTAGGACACAATTCAGAAAAATATTAAGTATGTGCTGAAGCAAGTTAAGTGCGTGGGGCTTTACTCTGATGGGAAAATTTTGTGTCCGCTGCATATATTCTTCCCCACCTGGGAACTGCTTCTGTGGAAAGAAACCTTCCTGCAATGTCAGACAGAAAGAGAAGATTACCCAAAAGGCTAATATCAAGGGCGTGGAGGGCACAGGACAGGATTCTATCAACAAAATAAATCAGAACAAGTAGGGAGTATGGAAAACCAGAGCGATGCATTTCTGGCAACCTTCTGTGACCTTCATAGAATTCCTCCTTCAGAGGAGCCAAAGACTAACTCCAGTTGGATTTTCGAGCTGCCACAGAAAACCGAGCAACAGATGATGAAAAAGGACAGACACACAGTAATGGGCAGACAACAGTCACTCCTCTCTCTCCAGATGACTCACAATATTTTATGGTTAATAGTTTCTGTTAAGACCTGCATCAATTTCAGACTAATAAAGATACAACACAGATGCTGCAATTATTTGGCTAACTGCCAGACAGCTTCTGAAGGGACAATTTCTCAAGAGCATCAGTAAGTTTTGTGGCTCAAAAGAGGAGGTCTAATTTATCCAGAAGGTAGGAATGGGAGTAGATGAGTTAACCCTATTTCTTGTCCATCATCTGCTTCTCACCACAGAGGTGCTTGCAGCGTGCATTCCGAGTGTGAGAAAACTGAATCCCCATCAGCATTCCAACTTCCTTAAAAACACAGTATTATTTATTTTACCAGCCTCTTCTGTACAAAAGGGTTTGTCAAAATACAGCACTCATTCTTCACTTATGAGGCATAACCGCAAAAGGCCCAAAATAAAGGGAAAAAAAAATAATCTCTATTGTCATTTATTTCTTCATTTCCTGCAGTTAATGGTTTTCTTTTTGCCATGGTAGAGGTACAGTCATACTTTCTATAACACTCACAGTTTTACAGCATTTAGACACCATCTAATATATTCAGAAATAGATCATATACCACATGAAAAGGGAGGAAACCTCTTCACTTTTTTTTTCCCCCCAATAGATTAATTGCCTGAACAAAAAAGAGAAGGGGAAAAAAAACAAACCAGAGATAGAGACCAAAGAGATGGTTTCCAAGACCATACATCTGTTACCATTTCACAAGGCTGTTCTTGGGAAAAAGCTTGATGAAACATATTAGTATTATATCATGCTTCAAAAGTGGTAACATTCAAGCTCAGGAGAATTCAAGTACTAACACTTAGCATGTCTCTTTAATTATTATTTCCAGTTCAGTCAGCTGGACTGCAAATTAATTATCTTCAGATACTAGTTACTGTTGGACTGTCCTCGGTAATGCACAGTGTGGTACTCGTGAGCACAGAATTGCTCTGTGAGGGCTGGTTTTGCAGAATCCACTCACAGATGTAGCACGTTAATGCCAAAGACCTCACAAATTAACCCAAAAGGTCACAAAAGCATCTCAGGAAGAGTTCTTTGGGAGCTCATGTCACCAAGATAACCAAATCCATTGCACGCAACCTCCTGCGTAGGGCAAACATCTGTTAAGAATGACAATAATTTTTCCTAAGTCTTATAAAATGATAGCCACCTTTTATCTTTAATGAGGGAAGACTCAGTCCCAGACTAAGTGATGTCAGCTGTGCACTGGCCCAGGTAAGGGATGGAGTAAGGGATGGAGGCATCTTGGGGTTAACAAGTTAAATGCAAGCATGTTGTTGTGTAATAGTTACTTAGAAACACAGACATATAATATGCTGTTTTAATGCATCCATAAGTATGCAGAATTGGAGGGAAAGTCAAGGAAAAGATGAACGATGCACATTACAGATTCACTTTATTTCTTTAACCCATCTGGATCACAGCTCCTTTGAACGCAGCCTTTCAACCTCTCAAACCACAAACTATTTTACAGATAACCATAAACACTTGGGAAACCCTTCTTTTTTTTTTTTTTCCCCCGAGTTGTGTGTTTTGAGAAAAAGCTTAGGGTAGCCTCAGAAGCGAGAGGAACACCAACACACCTGCTTAGTGGTGTGACACACCATTTCTACTTACCCAAGCTGCAGAGGACAGAAAATGAGAGCTTAATGGCAACTCCGAGAGCACGCTGCCTCTCCTCTGGGAGGTTTCCAGAGTAACTTTAGGTGCAGGGGTTGTCCCCATGCCAGCACACACGACACTAATAAACCGTTCACTTTACAAAATATTGTTGCAAGGCAGGATGTATGCTTAAAAAACCATTTATGCCAGATTATTTTGTTAAACTCCCGGGATTTTTATATTGCTAAGACTTTCAATTTACTTCTCTGACTGTGTTCCTCCCCTTTTGGCTTGCTTTGGCTGGATGTATTGTATTTTGCTCATCTTTGTGGAAGAGTGCTTTTCAGGGCTAGCCTCTGTATTCTTGCGATGGCCTTCAAGATACTCTCTGCCTTCCTTTGTTTTCTTATAAACGGCTCCACAAAGAGCTGAGAGATCTTAAAGTGTCTCTTAAAACATGACACTAGAATTCTGGTTAAGCTTGCCAAGATTCCTGTGTTAACAACCCTGTTTTATTCAGGTAGGTACAGATTCTTCCATGCCCCCGCCCCTTACACACTCTATTTATTTAGTTCTTTTATGCAGATTCCTGTACCTTTCACAATGGATTGTGACTCATTTCAAACCCTCTTTCTTTTTCCTTCCCCCTCTCCACACCACGGCTGACAATATTTACTCAGTTTCTTTAGAATCTCTAAAGAGCATGAATTCTAATGTTTGAAGTTGGATCATTTTTGATTAATTAAATATATATTATGGTGGTGCCAGCAGCATGACTATAATTAAAGCTGTATTGGATTATTTTTTTTTTTAATCAAAAGCTCTGATTTTCAAGCGTTCGCTCACTCCTATATGTGCTTGCTCCCCCTGGCTCTCGCTACTCGCCTTTCCTTTTTCCCCCCCATCTGTGTTCGCTCCTGCACACAACGCTCACCCGCCCCATTCTCCCTCACACCTGCACTCCCAATTCTTCACATTTTGTGGCAAATCCTCCTCGCTCGACAGAAGGGCAGGACGCAAAGGGCATCGCGTCGAACTGCAGCTCACCCCAGGAGGGGAACGTCAAAAAGATGAAGCCAGGCCATGGAGAAAGGAGTTCACGGGCCAACTCGCCCCATCAAGGCAAGCTTCAGATACCTCAGGCCCATAGAAAGACATGTGTCCACCACCAAACGGGCCCCTCCACGGGCAGTAAGTCTGTATTTCAGTGAGCTGAAAGACACGTCTAGGCTGAGATGGCACAAACAGTAACATGAAACAGGAAAATGTGCTGTTCTGCAGCCTATGCCGTGGTGACGCCCGCGTTACTCGGAGCTTATTTCCCTTCTCAAAGTGCTCCTGAGGAGCCAAGCACAAAGCACTGAACGGGCAAGTGTGGCCTTTACTCAAAGCTATTCCTTCTCTCAACGCTGCACACCTTATCACAAGCAACCGCTGAGGCTTCTGCAAAACTCAAGCAAAAATCTAGCAAATTTTTTAAAATTTTTTTCAAGAAACATTATATAGGGACAGAGAAAACACGTTGCTGATGAAAGCAAGCAGAAAATCCCTGCACATCCTTAGCGTAATCCAAGCAGCTCCTGTAAACACACCCCAGTGTCTCCCCGATCAAGGGACACCATCCATGTGAAACCAGGCCAATGACAACACAATTTTAAAGTCATTTCAAAACTACCAGTTTCCCAGACACAACTGAGCAACGCCTTTGTCGTCACCCGCTCCTGTATTTAAAAAAAAAAAAAAAATTCCAAAAATCTTCCTGAATGCCATGATATCGGAGGAAGAGAGGAGGAACACAGAGGAGACCCTGAGGCAGGCCTGCAGCTCGCTGTTGCAATGACTCCATTTTGGATGGGAGAACCTCAAAGAACGAAAACAATAACTAAATAATGCCAAAACCCAAGAAGCACTTGTTTGCAAATACGCAACGTTTCTTTGGCATCGTACATAACAGCTTGCCGGGCAGTTTGTTCTTCAAATACAAAAAGTACTGGAAATACCATCTTTCCAAGTGTATAGGTGTCTGAATAATACAGATACAAATCTAAACAGAAGCAACATTCTGTGCCCAGGGTATCAGATTATATTCTTTTATGATCCGAAAGCCACCTTAACTATACATTTATAAATTACTCATTTCTGAGAGATATAAGACCTTTATGTACTATCTTCTGTTGTCAGTTAATGAACAGAAGCACATAATTGTTCTGTACTTCAGAAGACAAAGCAAAGCAACAGTAGGAGATGCAAGACAGACACCGCAACAACGCCTGGTAAATAAACATGCTTAACATTCTTAGAAATTTTTCTTAAAATAACAGCTCTGCAGATATTACAGACACCGCTAATAAAACCATATTGTCTGCACAATCTCAGGAGGTTTAAAGAAATTTTGTTACAGAAATAGTTACCATAAAAGCATAGGTAATGAACAAATCCAGGTTTCCTAAAACTTAAAAATAGTTCCAAGAAGGTAATATTTTATAGCACAGGCTGGTAACAGTCTTGCAAAAAATCCAAATGAATACTTAATAAACATGAAGAATATTTTGTGTAACACCTTGTGGTCACTGATAAATGACAAAGTTGACTTCCTGAAGGCTAAATACTGCTTGCTGGCAGCCACGGTTTCAAAATTTAAAATCCACTTCATATCAGGTGTCAGATGTTTCCCTTATTTACAGTATTTCAGTACTGATGACTCATGTAATTTTGATATATAATGGCTTTCTTTAAACCCTAAAAAATTATTACTTAGGAAGCACAACTTTTATTAAAGCAAATACTGATGCCTGGCTTGGGATCAAAAAGCTTGAAAATATAACCCAAGTGCAGAGCTCTCACAAAACCAAATGATTTTATGGGGCTGCAGTCTATCAACAGAATGAAAGAGTTTGCCAGCATTTCCTACAGCAAACATTGCCAGTCACAAGCCATTGCAGCAACTACCAGCCACTCCATAACGCTACCCAGTAACTCATTTTCCTCTTTGGGACTTTAGACCTATTCTAGAACACAGGAACATTTCTTTTCAGCTCGAATGCTCCCTGCACTAGGTTATTCAAAAGGCCTAAGTTAAATAGCAGCTAAGCCTGCAAAAACCTCAATGTTGTATCTTCCAACACTTTTTTTTTTGTGAGTTCACATACCTTTCAGGAAAAACACAGTGCTTCAAATTATATCACTAGAAAGGCAGCTAATCCTTCCCAGACCCAACCACTGCATATACCACAGTGAAATGCTGTGGCTGACTAAGCCCGTTTCAAATTTAAAGCCTTGCTTTACAAGGGGAAAGAGGTAAGACAGCACGGATAATTCTGAAGTGCTTTATAAATGCTGTTGAAATAGTAAAGCCATTTTACGGATGAAGTGCAGAAGTGAACTAAGTAGTAGTATGTGGACAGTCAAAGACATCTTTTGTATGAGAGCTGGGAACTGAAATCAAGTCTTTAGAAGCTGGTAGGTTTTTGCCCAGTTGCAACATCTTCATTTTAGAAGATCCCTTTTACTTGACTACTCACCTCTTGTGCAAATGACTCTGCTTTCTTCCGCAGGTTCTTTTCCAGTTCAAAGTTTTCATGAAGCTCTTCATATTCCTCTACTGCCAGCACAGATACTGTTTATAAGAATAAAATAAGATCAGAAGTGAAAGTGGAATGGATCAAAATAAGATGAAAGTACTGCTTGATTTACCCAGATAAGTTGTTATTCCCCAGCACCATGAATCCTTGAATGAAGGTATAACTTAGTTTTACACTTCTGTATATAGTCCCCTTTGCTGTATTTCTCCTGT
>JAOXJM010000002.1:32080454-32110755 GCA_026413425.1 Tringa solitaria
GGTTTGAGCGAGGTTGGATGGGTCCATTAAAAAAACAACAACAGACAAAAAAAAAAACCCAAAAAACCCCAACCCACATACTTAGAATCAAAATAAATTTCCCAACTCTGACTGAAATATATTGATTACACAGCTCCAAGACAGTGCCACACTAACAAAGAATACAGCAGGTATTGAGTAGATACTTGGGTATCTACTCAATTTCATTTCAAACACACAAAAAATCTTGCTTTATTTGCCTGTGCATTAGGACCTAACCTGGTATAACTTCTACCTCCTGGAAAACATTAAAAAAGGAGTTTTTCTTTTTTTGATTGTGCTTAGAAAAAAGAAAACATTTCAGAAACATTTGATCCTCCCACTCTCCCATCATCTTCAGGCTGGTGTGTCTAATCAACCTATCCAACATCTGGTGTTTTAAGAGTCTTCAAGCACTGCCTGTCACAGGCTCGAGCAATGCAGACACGTGAAAGAGGTAAGAGATGAACGCTTGATGAAAGCTTACAGAATATACTCTACTATGCAAACCTCCTCTCCCCATGCTGAGAGACAGCTGGAGCACTCATAGGAAATAAGACTCTGTCCCACTAGAAAGTAAAGGAAAAAGAGAGAAAATAATTTCCCACTGAAAGTTCATACATTTCTCTGTAATTCAAAACTCAGTTGTTTCCTTGAAAACATGGACTACACTGACTTTGTACACTTTTTCAAAAGAAAAAGATAATATTATTGGCAGAAAGCCATGGCATGATTGGAGTCTTCACTACTCCGAAGATAGCACTTATTTTCTGTATTCTCACTATTTAGCTGTGGCTATTTCCCCGTGTGAAGGGGCAGCCCTGGCTGTTGTCTTCACTGCCTGACAAACATTTCAGAACTCCTGGGAGACGTCATAAGAGCTTTTTATTTATCTTCCCCAGGTAAAGAAGTAAAACACAACTGCAAAGGAACAACGTGAAGCTAAATCAGAATAACTGGGAATGTGGTTGAAGACCTCCAGGATGTATTGTTAAGGTGCTACTGAATAAATAAGGAAGTGCCTTTGGAAGGTAGAACAAGTAATGTACCAAGACAGGCAGGCATTAGAGGCTAGACCCATCGTCTTCCACTTCAGGAAAACGTGGAACAGCCAAGGAGACTTTTAGCCAAACAATTTTTAATTTTACAAGGCTAAAATGGCAACAAGAGAAAAGGGCACAGTGATCTGAGGCACTGAAATCTTCACCCTCCCTTCTGAACTAGTTTTTAGTCCACTATATCTCATGTGGAAGCACTCACCCTCACTAAGCAAAAGCTTTCCTTTTTTGAGCCCTATGTTTTGTAGACTTTCCTGGCTCTGGTTTTACCTCTCATCTCTTTCCAGGAAAGGAAAGTCCCCGCTTTCCCTCCATAACTTGGAAATTCTATTTATCTCATTTCCCAGCACTTTTGCCTTTTTCTCATCATCCTGTGAGCATACAAGCTGCTCACAAGTCTTTAGATATTCAAAATGATTAGGTGTGCCCCAACTAAAAGGAAGGCAATGTAATGATGTAGAAAAAACGGAGATTAAGGTTTGAATTCCATCTCTGAAGGACTGCCTTCTTCTAGCTTGCCACTTGTGCCACAGAGCAAAACGTTTTCCTATTCTCACATTCAACCCTGTATTTACACTGTCACATTTTCCTGGGCAGAGACAGTCTAGAATAGTCCATGTGTTTACACACGCCTGCAGCAATAAGGCCGAGTGTCGGATCCGGGCCACAGTCACTGTTCTGTAACCTGCTCTTTGTACTGTGACATAAAAGCTCTGAAGCTTCTGCAAGGGATGTAGCAAACTGTCAGAGAACCTGCTGAGACCACACACCTCTGTTACACTTCTCCAACAGCTTTTGCTGCTTATTAACTTCTGTTGTCAAAACAGCCTTTTCTTCTTTCACTTTGTTCACCTAGAAAAGTGTAAAGATCAAAAATATGAGTATTTTAGTTAGTGGTGTAAGGCATATAGCAACATATAATGCAAGCAACACTTTACTTTCAGTAATTCTGTTTCTTGGGTTTGGCTCAATCTTAGGGTTTGCAGTGGGATGGAAAGCACTTTTACCCCAAATTACAGACCCCATAACAGATGGCATTAAAGGGTTATGAACTAATCCTTCACATGGGGCTCTCATGGCCCAGTCTCACGGCACGTACCAGTCACAGCTGCAAATATAACATCTTTGGAACCTTTCAGGACGAGGCGCCATAGCACCTGGTTGAAAAGTTACTCACTTGCCCTTGACTATTTGCGTTTTAATATAGTCAGGCTGCTGTTTTAGTTTTTTTTCCTGAGCTCTGTTTATTGTCCAAGAGCTGTCAGCTGTGTCTTTCTGAATGAGAGTGTTGCGTAGACAGGAAGAGCCACTAAGTCCTGACTTGCATCAGTACATGGCTTATCCAGTTTTCAAGCAGGAATGAAACTGTGCTGGCTCAAAAAGCTAATTTGCTGGTCTAATTACCACGACAGGGCACTGCCAATGGCTAAACTCAAGGATATGCTCAATGAAGTAGCACCAGTGATTAAACTGGACATTCTCCAGAAGTATTTCTTGCACATCCACAGGTTTAAGGAAATAAAAAAAATAAAAAAAAACCCAAACAACCCTCAGGCTGTGATGGGTGAGGGGCTGTCAGAAAGTGGAGATGAGAGTTATAATATGGGCATTAGAATGGATCATGAAAAGTCACGTGCCAGCAGCAGACTGGACTCTGACGTAGAAGGCCCCTTCTAGGTGTATGCTCTAAGTGGTTCCATCATATGGGCTGGCTGGAAAGACTTGCGATTAGATAGTATTCAATTAACTTCACAACTGAGTGTTTTTAGCAAAATTTGATACAAAAAGTACTGACTACACACTAACGTGGTCTCGCCTTCCATGGTACAATACATACTTCTTCAATTACTTCTACAAGTTTGCACCTCAGGTTTTCCAGTTCAATGGCTAAGGTCTTCTTTTCCTCATGAACAGATACGATTTGATCTCGCAGCTCTACAGTTTGAGGAAGGAAATGAAAAATATATTTTATTCTTGGAAGAAAACAACAAAGGGAACGTCATAGCAATGCAAGTACAGTCGAGTACGAAACAGCTTAACTGCATACAAAGCATCAGCTGTATTCAAGGTAGGTCCTCAATAATTTAGGAACTTGGCATAAGTGTCAAGTAACAGATCTACAACTGGGCCACAGTTTCAGATTTAATCTATTGAGGCAAGCTGCCTTGTTCAGCTCTGCTGACTTTATTTGTGTTCTGAATGATTCATTCTCTGCTACAACGGGGCCAATCCTGCCACCACGGAGTATCCTCGGTCCTACTCAGGCGACTGTCACATCACAGACTCTGGTACACAGGGAGCAGAAAGCAATTTTTAATGGACGTCCTTTAAAACAAATTAATGCACTTCAATTCTTTTTGGATCATGAGTTCTTGTCACAAGGGAAACAAACAAAACAACAGGCAGTTAATACTTGGGAGGTTTTCACTGAAGAAATTGTCCTGAACTGCTGCCAATTTATAGTCTTTGTAACATTATGTGAACAGAGTCAGAATATAACCTTTACTGATGGAAGAGCTAATGCTTGTAATTTTCCCCTCAGAATTTTTGTTCCTTAATTATCAAAATATGAAATAAATTAAATTCACAGGAATAAAACATTTGATTATAATCACTTCTTAACAGGAGATCAGTTTGCATACATAATGTATCAAGGTTTAGGTTAACACAAAAACACCACAAAAATATAAATTTATTGATATATATTAACTTTCAGTAAGTGCTCTCATTCCCCACCTGCTTCCCATATCTCATAGCACTGCTGTTCATTGAATATTGGCCAAGAGTTGAGAAAATTGTTGCTAATCAATTGCAGATGATGATGACATGCTGGATGTCATTCTGTTTGGTCTCACAACTTGAAAATGTTGATTCTACTCTAGCACCCCCCCAACCCCAATTCAGGAGCCTCACATTTATTTTCCTCTCAATTAAAGGCACACACGTTCTAATGTAAATAAAATACTTGTTTTCCTGGAAGATTGTTGAACCAAATCATCTGCTTTATGGATTTGTGCTTTCTGGTGAAATTAAGGGAAAAAAGGTTTCACTGAAATTTATGTTAACTGGACTAAGTCAGCTCTTACAATACATATATCAACCTTATACAGAGAAAAAAGCATATCCGTATAACTAAATCTTTATTGATGTGTACAATAAATGTTTCTTTTCAGATACAAGGTATGCACTAAGCTGCTTGACCAACATAGGTCAGTTGTCAGTTCTTGTTACATCCCAAAGGTCAACTAAAAAGAAAAAGAAAACCCAAAACCTTTAAATGAATTTCAGGTATTGCTCCGAGACGCCTCTACACTTCCATTAGGAATTACAGCTTTACTATCAACCTTCCTTAAAGTATGAGATAGCAAAAATAGAGGGAGGTATCTGAGTGACAAAATTTTATCCCTTTAATAAATAAGAGGGTTTTCACCAAAGAACCTCTGATTGTACTACCTTATTTGTATATCCTTACCAAAAAAGTGGTGGGAAGGTTGGAATCATTCCAAGAAACATCCAATATGTTGTTGAATGGTAAGAAGGCTAAAAGACTTCCAAGGTTTCCAAAACAAAACACAACTCCTTGGAATCATAAACGTGCATATAAGAGCAGATTTCACCTTGGGCAACACCAGAAAGCATTAAGGGGAGTTTTGAAAACACATTTTTCATTGCATATGGTCTTTCACTTGGCAGGTAAGCCAAGATGTAACTTCAGTTTTTTCCCTGCAGACAAACGCCACCGCATTGGGCTGAGGACGCTGCCTCTTGGTACATGTCATCACATCACTCTGCTACCAAACACACACCCGCTTCTCTCCAGCCACAGCAATGGAATATCTCCTCCTACAGCAAATGGGATGTCAATGCTTTTAAAAATACTCAGTGCTTGTAAAAGTAAGGTCATTAACATTTAATAATAAGGCCAAAGAGAGGAGCAGAAGCCAGGAATTCTAAATCCTTTACAACATGCCATATTTTGCTCTTAAATGAATTCTTCATCAAGACAGAAAGCATTTACATCAGAGCTCTTCTTCAAATGTTTCTCTCATTTGACCCTGCTACCCTCCTAGCCACCATCTCTGATCTGCAGCCAGAGTCTCTGCTCTCTTTAAATGTATCCTTGACATCTTTCTCTAATAAAAGGCAGGAGGAACTCCAGAGCCTTATTTCTGATTCAGATGGGTTGCATGGGGTGCATCACACTGCTCTCTGCCTCTCTTCCTACATCTATAGGATGGAAAACTGCTTATTAGAGATGGGTACTATCACATCTTATTTCTTGGGTGGGATTTTTTTAAAGCATTTTTAGAACACACATTCTTTTTGCTCAGTGATACTTTGTACCACTTCATTGAGGCTGCTACATTCCAACAAAAAATAATTAACAAGGGGAGGCTGAAAGTTCAGGAAAGCTGTACTTAGACATCATTTGCTATTGTAACTTACTATCAGAAAAAAAGTGAACTGCTTAATCTATCTCTGTCACCAAATGCAGAATGTGGGCATTCCCCTTTTTTGGATACTACAGTAAAGCAACATACAGAATCACGGTGTCTTCATCACAGTTAGATGAGAAAGGCAGGCAGATTTTGGGTTACAGAAACACAAATTGCCTTTCAAAAAAGAACCATACATTTCTTAATAAAGCACAGATTTCTCTTATCAATGTATTTCCATGTTCCCAAGCTTTGCTGTCCTACCCAGCACAACAGTCTCTTTTGAAGTGGGTTGTTTGGCAATAGCCCTGGAATACGAATGAAATTTGTGGACACAAAGGTACATAATGAAATAGAAATGGAGAGTCCCATCTCAAGCTTTGAAATAGCGCCACTGCAATTGAAGCAATACCAAGGTGACCTTGTCCTTCTGCTTAAATTTTACTTTGTTAAGGATCTGAAGATATAATTCTTTTACTGACTCAGTAACATTGAACTCTCCCTAGCTATGTAGATCTCATTTTCCTATTGCATTGTAACTTCCTTTATAGGCCGTTATATCCACCATACACATTACACAGCATCACTACAAGCCTGCCATGTTCTTACAGTCCTTCTGGGAAATCCTTCCATGACCCCTCTCAGAAGTGTGACTGGGAGCCAGACAGATGTCTGGTCTGAACCAACATTGCCATTATTTAGGCAACTTTTCCCTTGTACGGAGGTGTAGGCTCAGCAGCACCACTCACCTTTCATTTGCTGCTGGCAATGCACAGAAGTGCACGATCCAGAGTTAGCTTCTGCATCTGCGGGTGAATCGTCCCCATCAATGTTAATCTCCTCAGTGATAATTTCTGGGCCCAGTTTTGCCATATAAAGCATGCTAATTCTTTTCAAGGTCTTATTTTCCTTGTTCAGCTGAAAGTCGAGAAGCACAAACAGTAAGAATCTAGTTTGTCTTTAAGCTGCTGTAAAAGAAAAAAAGAGTCAACTAAAAAAGTTAACTGTATTTTTTTTCTCCCTTATCATTAAAAGATCTACCAAAGTGACATTAGATTAGATGCTCCATTCAACATTAAAATAGTCTGAAGATGGGAAGTTTGTCCTCTTTCTCCTCTGAGGAGGCTTGAATTCAACATGATGCTTCATCCATGCCCTGCCTTCCTTTCTGGTAATTCTGACTAATAAATACCCAGTGTAGGTTCAAATCAAATCAACTATCAAGCCTACGAAATGCTATGCATCCTCTGTGATAGGTGCTTCAGCTCCTTACCCTTAAGCACGTACCAGCATCAACAGGAGCCCCAACTGCATGACCTGAAGAAGGGCCTGTGTTCCTGAAAGCTCATCTGGTTTTGCCAGCTGTATCAATTGGTCAAATAAAAACCCTTACCTCCTCCTATGCCCTAATTTCGCTTATAAACTACAGACATCACAACTACTATACTCCCAGTCATGGCAGAATTACCTCAAAATTCTTTTGAATTATTTTTAATTCTCAGCAATTACTACTGTAGAGTTGATACACGTACGATGAAAACTATATCATAAACCAGCTCTTCATTGGTCAAACCACAAGTCAGAAGCCACTCTGAGCTGAATGCTTAAACATGTGCCTGGTTGGTGGATGATACTGAAGAGGTTCTGTAAGGCATCTCGTCTTGACCAAGGTGCCAGGAAAAACTGAACAACAGAGATTGCTGAAAATGTTTCATTCTCATCATGTCTTTCAGGGGTCTGCATCCAGACACCCCACGCCAGCAGCCCTCAGCAAGCTCAGTGCAGTCCCAGGGGTGTTCAGGCATGTATTGGGGTGTCTGCCCACCCACCCGCCAAGCATTCCCTGCATTCAGGTCTAAGAATGAGCCTCAGTTTTCTACTGGGGATGTACAACATGTTGAGGTCAACATGGACTTCAGATGTCCAATATTTACCTTGAAAAAAAACATATACTAAACAGTTAAGCTGACCCTGAAGTTTTACCTAAGCAGTCATCTTTGATCCCCTTTTCCCTCAGCCCACCAACTACAGGAGATTTATTTAAGGACTTCTTCATCTCATTCCCAAAGAATGAAACTGAGCGTGTGGGAAGGGTGGTGTAAGGAACCTCATTTCGTTAGCTCACAGTAAAAAACAAATCAGCTCTGGCAAAGCAGGCCCATGGGGTAAAGCTAATCTTTGAACTGCCCCTGTACGTGCACATTAGAGGAAAAGTGCAGAAAAGAAGAAAAGTTGCATAAATATGTTCATTTTCTTACTTATATGCTGATTGTCTCTCTTATGAATTCTAATATAGTGTCATTATGCAAACAATTAAGTAAATACCTCCAGAAAGTACATTGCTAATGCATCTAAATTAAAGTGATTTCTTGCTGGTGTGATTTTTACCATATCTCAGGATGTACTTTGGGCAGGGGATGGGGAGGGAAAAAAAAAAGAGAGAGAAAAAAAAAGGCAGTCAGCATTGCTAATGAAATTTGGTTCAAAATTGCTGTAATCCATTTTCTGATGAAGTGGCTCAGATGCATTTTACACAACCAAAAATATATAACAGAGAGATAAAAACATTCTTTAATAATAATGCACTTCTGATGAGATGGAATATAGAAAATTACACACTTGCTAAATTCATCAGACTAGACGCAATCAACAGAGCAGCGGAGGTCACCTTTCCCCTGCCCTCGCTTTGCTTTCATAAACAATCACCTGAAATGTAATGCAGTGGTTGACTTTTTCCATTTGATTTAGACACTGAAATGCTCATTATTGTTTTATATCTCACACAGGACAGTTCTAGAACTTGTTTTCCATTTAACCTAAATGCATATAAAAACTAGGTATCAAGATGCTGTCCGTGACTTACTGTTCCAAAACAGAACTAAATTAAAATGGGTATTTTTTTCCTTTAAAGGGAGGAATTGTATTTTGCATCTCACAGATAGCTTATAGGTTTTGCCACTTCAAAACAATTTCACAGATCTGCAAGATTACATGAAAACATATAAGGGATATGCATACATTCTCAAGTTTAAAAAAAAAATAAAAAAGAAATCTGATGAAACAGAATCACCATAATTCTTCTCACCTTAGAAGCCAAAGCCTCAGCACTTTCACGGCACGTCTTCTCAATTTCAAGATTGTTCTGAATACAGTTTACTTCCTCAATAACCATGTGAGAAACTAGGGGAAGAGTTTAAAAATTAGTCAGTATTTTCCTGCATTTGACACATGCATCCCATGATCAGAAATATTACATCTTTTTCTGTTAACATTCTATGTAAGCATTTCAAATACAGCGAAGTACATACTTGGACAATCTCCATGGACAGGAACTGCTCAGAACACTGCAAATCTGGTTCATTGCTTTAAGCAACTCTCTCAAGCTTTGTCTGCAGCATTAGAGGGGGAAACTGGAGAACTGAGCATAAACTTATGCAAGTAGAAGGCCAGCAGGAGCCTCCCTGACCACCATCATTCAACATCTTTATTTCATTAACACTTGAGGAATCAGTCAAATGACTAGGGTTGCCCCTTCAGATTGCCATCATAAATCTCTTGAAAATTTAGTATGGGCACAGTTTTCAGAAGATTGGAACCTCACTATTTTTTAAACAGCAAGATTAACTCAGGTGTCTTACAAAGACTATTTTCACCTTCCGGTCTTCAGGTTTATATGGTATTTTAAGTATCATCACACTTGCTGAACACACGGTACAAGAAGAGCTGCTGCATGGACATACAGCACAGGCCTGGGGCAAGTTTACCAGGAAATGGAGAAAGGAGTTACATGATCAAAGCCTCTGTATTTGTAGTTCTTCCAACAGACCATGCTCCACTGAAGTCAAATCGTTAGCACAGCACAGTTCCTTCTTCAGGTTCTGCCCCATCAGTTTTGACATTAGCTGCAGCAGCTGGGATGCACCCTGACGGATGCAATCCTGATGGAAACTCAACTCTGCTTGCACTGCCCGGTTTTTGACAACCTCAGCTGAACAACCCAATTTCTGTATTACCATATGGCCAGAATGTCTGAACTGTTCCTTATTTGAGGTCTCTCTGTGCTTGAGCACCCCCTAAAATAAGCACTGTGGTTTCAGACCCTGTTGTCACAGTCCTACACAGACTCGGACACCAGCACGCACACATGGACACACAGAGTCCTCCACGAGAGCAGGGTGGAAAGCGAGCTGCCTGACTGCACCTGAAACACACGACTCTGCTGCTGTATTCGATGTCACAGCTGGAAGAGCAAGAGACACACCTGTCCTTTGCCCTTACAGGGCAGTGTGAACACGCCACTATATCAAAGACACACAATATTCCTGGAGTGACCAAAAAGTTACGGAACAAATCTTATTTTGTAACATAGGACATCAGTGTGAGTTAGAGGACATTTAAAAGCACAGACGTGTTTTGGCTTCCAACTCCTCTCAACTCCCAGTGGTACACTGGTACTTAACTAGGGTTGAAAGTCATCTTCTAAGTGACAAGCTCCAAGTTGCACAGGGGATCTAGAGCCAAGCAGGAAACCCAACAACAGTTTCCCATTTCTCAGACTAACACCTTGCTCATCCTTGGCTCCTGGCACCCTTATTCATCCAAAGTGGCAGCCTGGACCCTAATTCTGCAAGTCATCTCAGGGCCCAGATTCCTTTTCAGCCCAGTGTCAGGATTTCAATGTGCAGAAAGGACTATTCACAGCTGAATAATACTTTGCAGCAGGAACAAGGCTGGAAGAATATAGTATAAATAGGGAGGACTTTTTCTAGTATCTTTCATTTTCATGCAGGTAAGCTTTAAAAACCAGTAATTTCATACCATTGGGTAGAAAGTTCTGCTTTCCCTCTTCCAAGACTTTTGCCTAAATACCAAAGAGAGTTATCTAAGTCCTCTTTGATATTCAGACTACAATTAATGACTATAAAACAGGAATTTAGGATAAGAAAAAGCCGGCTGTTAACAAGTGTTATTTATGCAGCTATACTGATACTTAGTCAATATTAACGAATGTTTTCCTTAATAACACAAGAAACCAGCAATACACTGGAGTTTGCTGTCAAATCAGTAGCTGCATGCAAGAAAGAAGTTCTACAAAGTACGAGCAGCCAAAAAAAAAAACCAGAGCAGGGCAGAGTACTGGGAATCTTCGTCCAAAAACTATATTCCAATGAAGTCTTTTAACAGCAAAGCAACCACATCTCTTTCTTTGGTTGTCTTTTTATTTCCATTTTTTTCTGACTTGGAAGAAATTATCTGCTCAAAGCATGCCATACCAGCTGCTATATTTAATTCAAGAAAGAATAAAAACATGAAGTACCTGAAGCTTTTCCTATCTCGCTCTGGGAATCTGGAGCAAGGAAATGCTTTGGGCAGGATGAGGGAGCAGTGGAGATACGGAGCTGCTCCCATTTTACAGACAGGAATCTAATGGCCTCAAGCAAAGCTAAAGTTAGGAAACAAGGATTGGGCTCACATGGCAGAACTAGGGATTACTCTTGGTTCATTTAAACTTAATTAACCTGCAATTATGATTAACTCAGGGGAAAAAAATCTTTCCAAATTAAATACAAAAATATATTATTTCCTAAGTCTGTCCAAAGTTCTTATTATGTCAATATTAAAATTCATAAAGCAGCACTAAGTGGCCTGAAACATCTCTAACCTTGACAGTTTTTTTCAGGGGTAATAATAATCTGCAGCAAATGCAGGCCAACCAAAAACCACTTAACTAATTAGTAGTTGCAGTCACCGAGAAAACATGAATCAACACTGTTATTACAAGTGGCACATTTGAGTGGCATCTAATTATGACTTGATGAGCACGATACTTGCATTATCAACATTACTACTGCATCCCATCAGGGACTAAAAGCCGCTGATGGCATTGACTGCGAGAAACTCCCACTCAATGGTACTGCAGCACCCAACAATCTCCTTGGCAGGGGCACCCTCACTAAATGACATGTTAAGCGTAATTACTGGTAGACATTGTAAATAAACAGGATTGGAAGTGAAAATTGTACCAAGTGCATAAGACACAATCTGACACATTGGAAGTGGCAGCCTTAATTGAGAGTTTCTTTGACTGCTCAAGATCATTTCAACTGCATTTCTCGGAGGACAGTGATTATAACTGTGGAGACAGACGGCATAATGGTATCAGCACTGCTGACAGAGCAGTGAATTAAATTGTATCTGCTGTTGTGTGAAAGCCTTGATGAGAGGTACAGATCCTTAGTGGTCTTATCATTATAACACAATGGTCATGTTGTCATCAACCTTGCTGGCTCCAATTGAAAAGAAATGATTGTGTGTTGAAGCTTTCCCCCCCACCACCACCTTCTATCTCTCGTGCTCAATAGAACCAATTTTCAGAGAGCTATGAAATCACGCAATAGGGCCTAAAATGCAGCTGCTTGGCATACAAACGGGGCCCCATTAAACTGGAATCACACACAATATGTGTTTATGCCAGGAGAACAAATAGAAGCTGAGTACAGGCCAAGTTTATTCACAGACACAAAGCCGATGTAGCTCTTCATCAATATAATTGCCTTTTATATTGTCGTTTAAATAATGGGCTCTATTATTGCCTTAAAATCCTAATATTCCTGGCATTTTATCACTATGTTTACAAGGTATGTCCTTTAAAAACGTGAAAGGAAGATAAAAGAAACCTATAAAATTTTACAACATCAAATATTACTTCAAATTTTAAGTCTTAACTACTTGACATTTTCTGCCACGCTCTGGTATTCCTCATATCGTAACAAAAACAAAACAGGCTGCAGTTTTTTCCAGAGGAATTAGACTTCTTTGAGAACACTCTTGCTTTGCAGAACAGTTATCTAGGATCATTTAGGGCAGCAGATCATTCCTGTTGATTTTAGATTATTTTCCATAATTGTATCATATGAACAATTATAAAATAGAAGTGAGCAAATTCCTCCATTAACAGAGTCACACAAAAGTATAGACCATGTGATTTCTTTCTCCTGCGTTAACTTCATCCACATTTCTGATGCTTCATCGTGCAGTTCACCGTACTGGCACAAACCAGACATAACAGACCACAATCCTATTGTAATTGTCTCTTCTAAGGAGCTATTCCACCAGGATACTTCCACTCCCATTAGATGTGCTTTGTTGCCTCCAGACACCATACAGTTTCAATAGAATCATTACCATAAAAGTGTAAAACTGAATATTGACATTCTCACAGCCCAGACAAGGCAGAACTTGCTCTAGAAATTATCAAGAGACAGCAGTTCATTCTAAAAATCTTTATTGGTGCATTTGTGTTTAAGGTAGTTTTACTCCTTCTTCATGAAAAAATGACCATTATTATTATTATTATAATTAGCAATCTCAGCAATAGGGTCAAATCCCGCTCAATCCAAGCATACGTCATTCCAAAAGTCACTTACAGAATGCAGGTGAGATAAAGATGCCTTGGTACCACTGTATTTTCACCACTTTGCACCTTAAGAACAGCTGCCTGTGTCAGAGTGTATAAATGCTGTGACAGCAGTTAGTTTGACAATGGTCAAAGTCTCACCAGATTAGCTCCTTAAAACAAGGCTTTGAAGGAGAAAGAGCAAGTGGATCTAAATCTCAGCATTCTTAACACTGCAGAGCATTGCAGAGCAATGTTCATAACTCTCTATACCAAAAAATCCCCATATCAACTTACTTTTCTGAAACTCCTCCAGTTTTTTGACGGCCTCATCTCGTTCTTGCTTGATTTTGTCACACTGTAGAAGAAGAGAAAAATAGAACTGAACCACTGATCACAGTTATTTAATTAGCAGTTAGTCACAACATGCAAAATCAACAAAAATCAATTGCTGGCACAATCACGTACAGAAGCCCATCAAAACATTGTTCCTTTTTGCTCTCAGTCATGTAAGATCGATGAAAACTATGCATAAAAAATTCATTACCCAGAGTATTTCCTAACCAAACTGGCAAGTTGTACTTGATTTTACATTCCAATTCGGAGCTACTCTGAAAATATTTTAGAAGAGCCCATTATCCAAAACTGATTTAAACAGTCATATCCATGTTTCACACAACAGTATAAGCAGCACTTTACATGTCAATAATATGCTTTAAGTCTAGTTTCTTTAACAAAAAGAGACTTGGAAAAAAGGCCTATATTTATATACCTACCATGTGCAAGGAAAAACTTAAAGCCAATGAACAGGGACATGCTGTTCAGTTTCGCAGTAGCATGAGAAAAGCTTTCGCCTTGAAGGGGGAAGATATACATTTTCACACATTGAGGATTCCTCATCACCTCAGTTTTACTAATT
Organism: Tringa solitaria; assembly: GCA_026413425.1. Lineage (NCBI taxonomy): Eukaryota > Metazoa > Chordata > Aves > Charadriiformes > Scolopacidae > Tringa > Tringa solitaria. The sequence goes on from JAOXJM010000002.1 coordinate 32,094,282, forward strand.
TTGGGCTTAATGGTAGTACTACACAGGGCTGCAATCACTGATCTTATGATGGAAAGGTTTCTTCAAAGAGAAATAATAAAACGGACATTAAAAAGACTTCTCTAAGAGAACCTCCTCTATAAGAAAATGAAAGAATTCAAAGAAACGAGTAAAAGAGACACAGAGACAAGAGACACAGTCAGTGATTAACCACACTGTGAAGAACACATGACCCGGGGGGAAGTATGACTGGCACACAACGTGTCTCACACACACGGCGTACCAGACATCCTTCCTCACACGCGGCTGGATACGTTCACAGTAATAAATCAACGTAAAGACCATGACTTAACTTCGGGAAGAGATCTGTGTGACCGAGCTCCTTACGGTGTAACTGCAATTGCAAAGATACCGGTCACTGGAACAAAACTGGGGAAAAAATCCTGAAATGATTTTGCTCGATTTTCAGTTTTTCCACATGAGGACCTACTTTGAGTTAGCTGGGAAAGGAGCCTGTTGTTAAGTAACGAGAAGGGGGAGAGCCCAAACCAAAGGCAGCCAAACTCAAAAGAGCCCTTCTATCAGCTCCGGAGGACCTTGGATGAGGCCCAAAGAAGCATCTGCTCTTGGGCAAAGAGAGGATGCCATTGGCATCCCCTCAGCCTTCGGAAGCCGCTGCTGATGGATCTCCGTGGGAGCAAAAGGAGCTGCACTCAACTAACCATCTCCCTTCTAGTGACACTGGGGTGGTGAGGCAAGGGACAGCGGCTGAGCAGGGGGGACAGGTCAGTCACCATCTGCTCTGAAGGTCTGAGAAACAAGGAGGAGCTGCAGAAGGAGCAAGACATGCTGAGTAAGGGGCACTGGACAAGGACTCATGGATTCATCTGGCCCTGTTAATGCCAAAGCTGTTTAGAGAATCTCACACAGGAGAGGTGGGGAAGGGAAATCTGTTCATGGATCTTGCTGCCCTCCCTCTCCGTTTCCTCAGCAAAAATTTGCCTTACCTTACGTATCAGAAGCGCAGTCTGAGAACAGAAGGCAGAAAAGAGGCAGAAAGGAAGTACTTCTGACTGCAGAGCACAGCCCCACTGCAAAAAGGGGATCAGTGTGAGCCACTGCCTCTTTGTATTTCACAAGAGAGCCACTGTAACCACACTGGCATACCTCACCCACGGACCCGTCCGCACGCTGCAGGCTTTCAGCCCACCGCACGTTAAGCGAGCAAGCGCTTTTAATGCTCAGCTTAAAAATCAGGACGATTCGCATCTTAAGAACCTGATCTGTGGCCTGTGGAAGTCCAGAAGGCACTTTCCTACCGATGGAAAGCTTGATGTAAAGGATGCTGTAAGCTCCCTGTCCCAACGGTAGGACAAACTCCTTGGGAAACCCTCCGGCAGCGTGCTGTAAGGTGTGACAGCTTTCCCTGCGCCGCTGAAGGGGAAGTTAAATGACCTGTTCCACTTCACCTTGAGTGCTATTTGCGGAGAGCGCTCCATTTGGGCCCCGGCAAAGCTGGCTGTTCTCCTGATAGCGACGCCTGTTTCTCTGCACAATCAGGGGCCGTAGGTTTGGGTCTCTGCAGAGCAATTCCTGCTCCCAGTTGCAGCTTTCTGAGCTTTTTTTCCTTTCCCTGCTCCTGTGCTTCAGAATGAAAGAGCAGGAAGAAAAAGGAGAGCGGGAGATTGTTGCCCTTGCTGAAATGATCAATGGAAAGCACTTTGCTTTTTGTCTTGCAATCAAACCTGTGCAAGCAGAGCTGTTACAAGCCCTGCCAAAAAAAAAAATCTAGTTTATCTCCAATTTAGCTAAGAATTACAAAAAAGTTGAGATCGTCTTTAACTACTTGTACTGTCTCAAACTGGAAAGCTACACAAACAAAATATTCATACAAAGCAATTAAGTTTCATAATAAAAAACACTGACACCCCTTAAAATAAATTGACCTTCCCTTTACAACAGGAAAGTTTAAAAATATCAACATTTAGAAGTGTTAGCTGCTCTCAGAAAGCTGCACAGAAGCCTTCAAAATTCACCACCACCTCCCTTTTCAAAAAAGCAATTTGAGGCATATACATTAGAATTGTTAATTGGCAAGAATATCACTAATCCTAAATGTTACAAGGCAAATAGCATAACATTATTATTAAATCTACTATTCACTTTTCACACTGAAGTGCGCGCAACTGTTGAGGAGAAACAGCTTTCAAGTATTTACTAAGTCTCCCCTTGTCAGTAATAAGAGATAGCTCCACACTCAAGAGTACCCTCAAATGAAAAAAAAAAAAAAAGTCGATAAATCCTGGATTGTCAGTCAATTTTCTGCTTTTAGCTTTATTTTGTTAAGAGTTTCAGCTTCTCTGCAGAGGAAAATAAGTAATTACACCATTTTATTTACTATATTATCAATCTAATACTTATAGCACCATTATTCCTATAAAAAAACAAAGGTAATGGACAATAGTCCCATTCCAGTCCTGAACTAGCTATAGAAGTCAACGATAATTTCTTGGCAATAAAAAGAGATTGCATCTGTATTTTTAGAAACAAATTAACAGCTCTGTTTCCAAAATTAATTTTCTGAATAAACTCCCTCCAATCTTTCATCTTTGCAGGAGCACGTTCAGGAGCTTTGCGGATTTCACTCAATCTCAGATTTTTGCCTTCTAGGTGCACAAGATACGAGGCAACACGTGCATTTCTAGCACAGAGAACATCAGTTCTGACATCAGAACATCATGCTGACTACATACAAGTAAATCACGTACATGTCAAAGACTGGGATTCACACCAAATACTGCACATACAGTGAGGTACGTGAACTTGGCCTGTACTTGGAGCCAGCACACCACCAGGACAGTACCGCGCCAGCACGGGAACCTGACACTACAACGTGATGTTGGGAAGCGGATGCACAGAACCACCTGGAAGCCTGTGGATACACAGCCGTTCCCACCAGCCTAATGACTCTTTGCCACTAATTCCAGGGAGGCCTGGGTTTCTTGTCTATTCTCTTCTAACAGGCTTCTTTTTTTGCCAACTATTTTGCACATAAGCTCCTACTGACTTCAGTAAATGGCCTTCAAAGGGCAAAAACAAGAAGGAGATTGTTCAGTCCAGATATTAAGATGCAAGGAGTTCTCGTAGTAGCCATATAGTCAATTAAGCCATTGCTAAGCAACACAAGATACATTCTTCCCCATTTACACAGATTGTGAAATTTATGCAGATTTAATTCTTGTTCTAAATTTATGAGTTTGGTACAGTGCTCAAAAGTATCCTATGACATTTGCTATACTCAAAGAAAGAACAAGCACGTCATCAAGGCAGAATCCCTTCTCCATTCCCATTTGGTGACAAAACATATAATCCACTCTATACATGTGCTTTAACAGAGCAAACACCATGAATGATGTATCAGAGATACAATATTACACCTACTGTTTTGGAAAGCTGTCTTGCCTTTTTTTTTTTTTCCCCTACTGGCAGCATGACAAAACACTGTCAAAACCAGTGTTCAGAGTCATTTCTGTCTGATTAGCAAGTAGTCAAATATTTATTCATGATCTGATTCCAAATATGTCAGAACTGCACATTAAGTTATCTGCATTTGCGTGCAGCTGAACGTTAGTTATCTATTTTTGGGGGACTGGTATGCGTGTTTAGTTGGCTACTTCAATGTAAAGCATAACCTAAGAGAAGTAATTTGCCAATGTATTTTCGCTCCAGTTTTTGAAAGTATTTAAAAATACTAGTAAAAAACATGCCTGCACCAATTTTGTCAGAGACCCTGCCAGAGGTCTCCAAATTGGCAGTTTAGCAAGGCAACGAGGAAGAGATGCTGCGGATCAAAGATCTTATATTTTGCTCCTGAATTTTCATGGTTATAGGCATCCTTTTACGCAGCAGTGCTTTGAACAAAGTGACCTATGTAAAAGTCAATTTACTTTCTAATCTCAAGAAAAAATATAGAACATAAATTTTCAAAAATTAAAATTACATCTTATTTTAAGTTAGCTGCCTGCTATGCACCAAGTTCCATGTTTCTAATATAAACTCGGATCACTTCTCCATGACGCAGGTCATCTTTCAAAGCCATACAAGTCTACTGGTGACTTAGAAAAAAATTCCCCTGAGTGCATCAAAAGCAAGTAGATACAGACTCCTGCGTGGTACTTTCCTCAAATAATCTGCAAATCTTTTTCTAAAGAAATTAATTCTCTTGTCTCTTCCTCCTATCGAGGCAATTATGTGACCACAATTGATACAGAGGAAGCCACATGCTTACACTCATACCGACAGACAGTGGCAGAAAACGGAACAGAAGTCACCCACAACTTCCCAGACCCACAGGCAGAGATCGCACAGGTCAAACCATTACCAGGTTTGACCCTGCAAAGCGTAAACTAAGATATAAAGTTAGAGAGAGACTAACGAGCTTTCAGGATTACCCAGCCCTGCAATAAAACAAAGAATAGCTTCTTCCAGTATTGGCACTGTAAGCAAACATAACCATGAACTCTGTATCAGTAGATTCTTTTTTTTTGTAGAAGAAATGCACTTAGGGCCTTACACTTAACCACTTGAGACCAAGAACTTAAACAATTAAGCAGGGCTACTTACACAAGCACACCAATCTACAGGATGGAAGTTCTTGGATGGAGAATACTTGCATAAGAACTGAAAATCCTCCAGCCCTGAACACGTGCTTAACTAATTTGCCCGGCTGGGGATGTAATCCCCATGTACTCAGGGCTGGAGGATTTTCAGTAGTTATGCAAGTATTCTGAAAAACACCATACCAGCCTTCAGGAGAAACACACAGGAGTGGTTAGAGATACGCAGTCATAGGAAAGAAGTCTTTTAAGAGAAAGAGGAGCAAGGAAGAAAGAAGAGACAACCTCAGAACACCTCATTTCATCTCAATTTTGGCAACAAAATTTTCATTGGAATTGCCTTTGAAGGAAAAACTTTTCTCAATAAAAATGCAGCTCAAGAAAAGCCCTCTCATTCCTGCCCCTCTCCCCAACCTAACTGAAGCTTTGTTGAAGGCCAGCAGGACTTGGGTTCAGGGCAAAAGCTGGGGAGCCTGTCTTCCACACGGTGGACAGTGTTCCATGGTGTGGAACTCCTCACATATGGTGGAAGCCAATAATCAGCACAGACTTGGGGGAAACCAGACAAATTCAAAGAAGAGAGCTGTGGAGGGCAGAAAACACTGAAACCACGTGCAGCTGAGGAAGCTCCCAGGCTTCAAGTGGTTTGGAGATGAGAAGAGGACTCTGTGGAAGAGCTCTGATGGTCCTCCTTCTCTGGTACTGTCAGAGACAGGATACTGGGCTAAATAGACTCTTGGTCCAAATCAATTTCATTCTCATCTTCTTCTGAGCACTAGGAGATGAACTGCTACACACTTCCAAACAGTAAAAACAGAGGACAGACTTCCCAGGATATCTGAGGCTCTGCTGTAAGGACAGCAGAAAAGGAATGCAGCAACAAGCACTGGAAAAAAGACAAGAAGTAAATGGGTAGGAAAGAGTGAAAGACAGTATGCTGGGCTCAGGGGAAATACACATAAACATTCCTGAAGATAAACCTCAAGTTTTCTTTAATAATGAGAAAGTAGTTAAGGACAAGGTCTTCCCAATACAGCCTTGAATTGCAACATTTCTAACAACTGGACTAAAAATGATCCCTCCCTCAGAAATTACTTCACTAAAAGCTAAATTAAACCTACATGCCTTGGGAGCTAACGGGGATTTGAAAACTAACATGGTTATTTGCATCTTCAGCTCACTAATACTGGAGAAAGGAGAATTTTCTGTTTACAATACAGCATAGCACTGACTCCTCTGCCTTTCTCACTATCTAGAATTGATAGGAGGCTTTTTCTGGCCACAGTTTCTTTTGGCAGATATCTGCTAAAAACCTTTTGCACAATGACATGGATTTATGCAACACAACACTGCCATCAGATCTCTCTCTGAGTTCTCTATTCCTGTCGCCTTCCTCGCAGAAAGCAGGTGTGTTGAATGAGAAAAAGTCCTGGGTGGGAAGAGATATCTTACTGAATGTGCTTAATTTTACTGCTAGAAAGACAGTTCATCATAATTACAATGAACAATCTAGAAAGCGGTCATTATTTCTTACTCCAGTATCTCTGAACATTGAAAACGGAAGCCTGCAGGAATGTATGAAGTTCAAGGCTTCTTTTCATGTTGGACAGGCACACAGATTCCACAGAAGAATGTGTGATCCAATGCTGTGAATCCGTTTCATGCTGCAGTGCCATTCTGCAAGTTGAGATAAGACACTGCTCTGCTATTAAAAATTGGCTTCGGTTTTTTTGGCAGGGGGTGGGGCAAGATTTCAAACAGCTTCAGAAATCATATTCCTACATTCCAAATTTTCAAAAGAGCTGGGTGAGGGGAGTTGTTCTATTTTCTTTTCGGTAAGTCCTAGTGTGCAAATCAAGTTTAATAAAACAAGGTTTAGATACAAGAGAAACATGTTTTCCTAAGACTATCTAAACACTTGAGTTGGTCTATACTCACACTGTAATCATATGCAAACTGGCTACAGCATCAATCATTAAATATATATATAGCAACTTTTCTGGAGTGGGACAACTAGAATAGCTGCTGGGATTTGTTTTCATTACTCCTTAATACATACAGGTACAAGTAATAAGATTAAATAATAGTAAGTATTAAGCTGAGCTCACAAAAGCAGACAACAACCTGCCATAGCCAACAAAGTATTCTGATATTTAGCATTTAAGTATTAAAGAAATAATCAATAGATACAAACCTCTTCTTTCGTTTTCTTATTTTCTGCTCTAAGCTCTTCATATTCACCAATAGCTAAGAAAAAAAAAAAAGAAAAAAGTTAATATTGCAGCACCTCATTTACCCAAATTAGCACTCCATTTCATTCATTTTGAAGCTCTTCTGGCTATCTACACAGAATTCTTAAATAACATGGGTCATAAACTTCATTAATAGCCTATGGATGAACTGGATATCCTTTTAGAATTGAGGTAATTGGAAAGTGTCTGAAAAAGATGGTGGCTCGCAAAACAATCAATTTTTGATCAATGGAGAGTTAAACAATCTTATTGATCGAGTTCAAAAATTACAAGGTGAATGTACTGGCTTGCAGTCACCATTTTAAACTCACTCTGGCTCAGGTTACAGATCAATGCCAGAAAGCACGGTTAATGCAATACTCTTACCCGTATGTACCTCCAGAGTAGCCCAGCACCTTCGTTTATTTGTTTATTTATTTATTTATTTATATAGTAACATTTTCTTCCAACAAGAGTCCTATGAGAGATTTTTTTTCTTTAAACCCCACAGTGGAGACATGAGAAGACTGCATGATTTACCCAAGATCACACAGGAACTCAGCTGTAGAGATCAGCAGGGAAGAGATCAACCTCCAGGATGCTGGAGGTCTGTTGTTTCAAACCAGCAAATAATACGCAGAAACAATCAATCAGCTACCAATTAAGCTTCCAGTTTACTGTGTATTTTTATGTGCCCTTCTTAAACTTTTTATTTTACTACCTTAAGGACATGCCATCATTGCCCCAACCTCCCAATTCTATTGTTCCTTCAGTGTGTCTCACATGGGCTTTTTGGCCCATGATTTTATTGTCACTAGGAAGAAGCCAAATACACCTCCAAACATTAGAGAAACAAACCTTGCTAGAAAGGAACATTTAAGATGCATACTGCAAGAATAAAATGAGAGGGTTGTTGATATCTATATCTTATTCCAGCTCCTCAGTATCTCATCCATTTTTTTCTTGTACCTAACTGAAGCTACACTAGCATACAGGTGTTACTTCAAGCCCACTTAGTTAAAATTGTAGGAAGGGTATGAATATATAGTTTTTGGCTGATGAAAGCAGGTATTTTGGAGTTTCATCTTAAACTTCACATGTCTTACCCTACATCTGAAGATATGAATGTGCAGAGTCTAGTAGATTAGCCACCTGAAAAATCTACTAGCCCCTTCTAGCTTTAGATAGTTAAACTTTTTCAAACAAGAAGCTCTTATGAAGTTACACTTTATGCTGTTTTGATGTCCTTCTTCTCCCTCCCCAGAGTTTCAAGACCTATTGAAATAAAAGTAATTCAACTCACTCCTGAACACTAGGTCCATGGCATCACCGTTCTGCTTGCCTTCAGCATGAATACTACTCGCAGCAGCAGCACAGAAGTATCTCAGATGTGAAAAATCCGAATTATCCTAACTCCTCTTTTCTCCACGATCACTCCATTTCAGAAATGTGGGACTGACATACATTAAGTTTGGATACTAGCCCCTGGGCTAGTAACTCAAAACACAGGACTCTGCTCCTGACGTGCCCAGACTAACAACAGGGAAATGGCAAGGCGCTGCAGACTACATTAGCTAGAAAGGGAAACTGAGGAACAGTACAACTCTCTTAGCCAGAATCTCAGCTCTGCTCTTACCAGCAAGTGTTGAAAAATTTCCAGGGCTCTCAAAGGAAAAAAGTTAAATTAAACCACTGAAAGCAAAGTCACAGACCACATGCAAACTCACAGGAATAATAATTTAAACAGATGGGAAAAATCCTCCCTCCTGCTCATCCAAGTAAAAAGGTTTATCTAAAGAGTGGGATGAACACAACCAGATTTCTTAAAAATGTGACCTGCATCCCTGCACCAGTAAAACCCAGGTCTCTCATCCATCCCTTTACTTTGTCTCCACTTCTCCTTACCTACCCGAGACCCCTACCCACCTCCCATAATCAAGAAGCAGAAAAAAACAACAGGTAGATGAGCAGGGACACCACACTGATGCAGGTGCTCTAAGAAAGGGCACCTAAAGTGAAACAGCATATTTCCTACACAAGAACAGAAATGCCATTAATCACTGTTCTATTTCTAAGCCATTTCCCTGTTCAGGCTAACGGGAAGAGATTTCTAGCACCCAGATGCAAGAAAAGGAATGAAAACAGCATCAACGGATACAGTTCAAGCTTCTTCATACTTGAAAACGGCTAGCATTTGCTCGCCTTTAAGTCAAACTCATACTTGCTATTCAATACTTCATAACTGACTGGAAAATGTAAATACAGATTTGCCCCACCCTTGACAGTTCTCTTCTCCATGAACCAAGAACTCTGAATCATCAGCCCTTAAGGCACGAATACAAGAACAAGTTACCCAAACCCGAGGATACGAACTTACACAACACTCCAGCTGTTATCTATTGCTGGGTAAGGGCTCACTCGTGAGACTGGAAATTAAACTGCCTCTTCAGGGGTTAGCCCGCCCTTCCTTTACTGCAGATGGTAGACTACAGCACATTTGTCGTGGAACCCAAACTCAAAATCATCAGGTACTCCACGCTGAACTCACACAGCAACTTCAGTGCCTTTTTAGCATGCCCACCCCCTTACTGTCCTTGCAAAACCATTAGATTTTCCTTCAATACAGCCAATACATAGCAAGGGTCTGGTATCTTAAAATAAGATTGTTCTTCATGGATGGCAACCTTTAGATGATGCTCCCATACAGATGCCATCATTCAGATTTTCGGGTATGGATTTATAAAACACTAAATCTAATGATGAAACTGCTGCTTTTATCAGGCCTGGAAACAGAAATAATAATTTTTAAATGACTACACACACTTTATGCTGTATATCAGATTATCTGCAAAGGCAGAAGATGACTCAGAAGTTATAAAGTGTGACTGGGAAGTTGGTGGATTTTTTTTCTTTTTTTGAACATTAGATGGGGGCGTTACTGGGAAGTTTTATATGAAGTTTTTCAAGTGTTTTATGCACAATGAAGTTCTGAGGCCATCTCAAAAAAAGCAGAGTCTATATAACCTCCACTGAAGCACTAAATGGCGTAAAGGTGACAATGATCTCTTTGCTCTAAACTACCCTAGAACAATTAATACCAGCAGTGCCAGGCAACACTTCACACATTCCAAATCTCATATAGATTATCAAGCCTTAAAACCCCTTTGGAAGATTAAGAGGCACCATTACCACTCATAGATTGACAAGTCATAAATCCTGTTGTATGAGGAATTCCCTAAACCTTCTCTGAGACACAGGACTATTTTTAATCCTTAACCTATGAAGGCTCTCACACAATATACATGACAGTAACTGAGCATCTCAAAACATCTTACATCTCACCTTGACTCATTTACATATAAATTACCCTAAAATAAAGATATCTCTTTCCAATAAATTAGTGGTGAATGAAGCAAACAAGTGAAGATGCTTTACTGAAGGCGCTACTAAAATTCCAGAATTATACATAATTTTCTCAAAGAATCAATATTGTAGCATGTATTGATAGTAAAATGCCTACTCATCAGCTTCCAGTGAGTCCTGAAGAAGTGTATCAGAGACCTCTCGAAATATTGTCACTGTCTGACGCTAACTTAACTTTATCCCTAACAGAATTATTCCTGATATGCAACAGTATTACATAAAATATTTATCAGGATCGAAACCACATTTCTTTGCTTCAGGCTACCTTCATACAGCCTGAGTCGCACTACAACTTAATTTCAAGACTAAGGAAAGAAAAAAGCTGGAAAAAGGAAAGAATAGCAGAATATTTTGGGCTATAGGTCTTAACATACCCAAAATGTATTCCAAGCCTATGCTGCTCTTATTGTAAAAGTCAAACCACAAAATAGCCAACACAAGTGAACACAGCATGTTCCTTCATAATACGAACATACCCATGCCCAAACTACTCACCCCCCAGCTCAGATGGGCAGAAGAGACTGTCCTGTCAACGTTTATCAATGCACTTTATCTGTATTAAATTAAGCAGGTAATTTTGTATATAGAAGCTCCTTTAATTATATCTTAGTCTTTTGATTTTTAGTTGTGAACCTGTGTCTCCTGAACATGGATTTGCTAACAGAAGATATGTATTATCTAAATTAGATGTTTTATATACTAGATACTTATTATGGCTAAAAAGCACTTATTAGTAAAACAAGGTCATAAGGGTAAAAGTAAGTAATGACTATAATCCATAGTGAACAACAGAAAAGACACCTTAATTTACACAGAGTGAGGTGGTGAGAATCTTCCTACTCTCTTTATTAAAAAATTCATCAACCTCTTTTCTAAAGCCATGTATTTAAAAAAATACAAATTAAAAAAACCAACCTTTAAAATGCTACATGCATATACTCTAGCATTTATATTGTAAACCAGGGTGGCCTTCAAGTAGATTGAGAGCCCTTCCCTGCCAAATCAACAAGAAATGCCACCTCAGCATTTCAACCGTACTTATTTAATCAAAAAGTAAGCAGAACTGTCAAGGAAAGCAAGTGTCATTCCACTATTTATTCTTCCAGACTACGGACTGGGCATGTCTGTACTGGTACAGGCAAGAGAAAGAGTTTACAGCACAGGAAGTCCTTCACTCTGGATGAAACAAGCTAACCTAATGAAGTCATTTTTTGTTGGAAGTAAATTAACACCTGGCTTTTTGCAGGTTCAGATAGATCATTAGACAGAGAATTACCCTTGACAGCAACATGCCACCAGAAGCTTTAATGGAACTGCTGCCACCACCCTCCTCCTCCCAGCACACCTGGAATAGGAATAGTCAGGTCATGTCTGTTGTACAAACCATCTCTCAAACAGCAATGGTCTCTCTACAGGCAAAGCATGCACAAGACCTGTGAATTGATGTCAAGCGTATCAACAGAAGTTAAAAGGGCTCAATTTTTCCTCTTGTTCCCCAGTTTAGGCTCAAAGGTCCCTTCCGCTAAGCCCAGGTGATCTCTATTTCAACGGGACGCAGCAGCACCAGCCACGTGCAAACTTCAAACTGATGCTGGGCAGCATTTTTAACATCTCCTGGGCCTCCATGAAAGAGAAATGGAGCTGAGGAACAAGCCCTTATGGGTTTGTGTAAAGGTGAATGTATGTGATGGTATTATACCTGTTACTTTATGACTCCAAATCTTGAGTCAGTCAGAATACATAAACTTATTAGGAGGCTTAAAGCCTGTATGGGCAGACCAAGCCCTTGGTCACATATCAGTTGCACTACTTCATACCTACCATTCAATTACCAAACAGTTCTTTAAAAAAAATAAACAAATAAAAATCACGTGTGTAAGTATATAAAGGTAAGCACCTGTGTTCCCACAAGCTTTGATTTGATACAAATCTGGAAAAGTGTGTACAAAGCATTTTTTAAATGAGACCCAAAATTTGCATCTTGCAGTCTTATAGCTTCCTGGAAACTGGACAGGGAAATTAAACACATCACAGACTGATAAAGCCTAATCATTAAGCTCACACCAAAAGCTTTGCCTTTACAAGTTTCTGAGAAACGGATACAGTTTAACACAAGAAACTTACGTGGGAAACACTTTTAAACTCTAATAAATGAAGAAAGCATTCAAGCAGGATGGTTTCTGCTGGGGAATGAGGATGGCCGTGTATGATCACCAATATACACAGGTACATGGGGGAAAAGAATGATCTACAGAGCAGATGATTACAGAGGGGAATGCAGCAGCCAACAAGATATCCTACCCTAAACAAAGAAATTCCTCTGGCCATAAAAATTACCCCTCTGCCACAAAGAAGAATAAATTTGTCAAACCACATTAAGAGCTTGTCAATAGCATATACTTTAAAAGTACTGCTCTGAGATATTGCTGTCAGATTGGCAGTATGTTCCTTGGAAGATGTATAGTATTCCCTTATTGAAAGTTTCTGGCACGTTTAATTATTTTTTTAAAGAGATCAAATAGATCTTGAAAAAAAGAAAGAAAAAAACAAAGTCATACAGAGCCACAGTGCTTGGGTTAGAGCCTGGAGTTCTTCACACTTCATCAAATCCAGCCAACAAACACAGATCAAGACAAGACCTTTACAATTAGCAAAGAAAGTCCAGGCAATATAAATGTGTTTAGTAGATGTGTAGTTACCAGTACTTGTTAAGCAGAGTAATTCTGTAAAGCGAGTAGGAATGTGACTATGACAGTGGCAGCCGAAGTGTAATTTTACCTAGTGTATAACTCCGGATGTTTTGGTTGCTGACTCCTGTTTTCAACTGAACAAAGAAGTGACCACAGCGGAAGATGACTCTGTCTTTAAGGGCAAAGTTCCAGCAGTGCCAGTAAACCCAAAGGCAAACAAGGCAACCTTCCAGGCAGGTAACCGACTGCTGCTACCATGCAGCTGTTAGTCACCTCACTATGGTTCCTCAGCTTCTACAACCAACCATTAATAACACAAGGTTTTGCCCACCTGATTTTCACTTTTAAGCTTCACTTTTAAGTCTTACCCATAGGAATTATAAGGGCCAGTTGAACACAAATGTGCACTGGTGGAAATGTCACAAGGTATTACTAATATTTATAGCGGATCTGCTTTATCAAACCAAGCCACCTCAGAAAGCTATTCACAGGATTAAAGCTCAAACAACACTTTTAAGTCCTAAATATCTTCAAAACAGAGATCGTGTTTCTTCATGATGCTCACCTTAAACTTGGTAATGGAGCAAGCTGAAGAATGATCAGTATCAGGTATCTAAGTGTAACACACAGGACTTGGAAAATTCAGTATGGATGAAAGATAAGCATATCTTGCACACAGACAGCTTCAGTGTCCTTGTCGGCCTTCCGAGCTCCACCAAACAGCCAAGTGAATTTGCCCAGACACCAGTCAGCGTCAGAGCTGCCGCTGAGAATCGAGCGGGCAGCTACGAAACACCTGCCTCGGGTTGAATCTACCGACCTTGTTCAGGGAAGGTATTAGCAGCAGTTGAAACGTGACAGCAATCAGCCACCTACACTGAGGTTTGCCTTCCCCTCTACCTTTCACATTGCTTCTTGGCCACTTTAGTTACCTGGTGTCTGGAAAATATCTCAAGACAAGAAAAAAACCATGCTGAAAGAGACATCAAACAAGGGCTACTGCAAGAATTTTCTCTGAAACCCCTTCATATCAAAAACCTTAAATTCAAAAATCTGACTACAGACCATGAGGTTACAAGTAATCTGAAGCCAGATGCCACTTCGAATACAATAGAGATATGAACCGTATGTACACTCATTACCCACATATTCAGAGACAGCAGATCCTTCCATCACTGCATTTACTTCCACAGCTAATACTGTTTATCTACACCTGGAAGCAGTAAAGAGGAAGTGTCAGAAAAAATTCTTCCTCCTCTTTTCAGGTTGCTTCTGTTTAACAGAGTATCCTAAAATTGCTTGAGAAAAGTTGTCAGTATCTCAAATAGTTTTGCTGTCAATAAGAATGGAGGGCAAACTATATACTCCAACTTTCAGTACGTAAAGAGGAAGCAAATTTACTTACCTACAGTAATATTATTTAGGTCATTACTGTTAGGATAATTTTATGCATCTAATTACCTTTTTTCATCACTTGGACTCTTTGTCTTGTCAGTTAACATAATTTAACTACCATAATTTTGCATTGTTTTAGAGGCACAACAGCATTTAGAAGAATATTTTCAAAACTTTTCCACGGGGTAACTTTTCATCCACAAAAAACAACTTTCTTACCAGACATACAATGACAAAACCATTTGTGAGCCTCAAAACAACATACTAAAACTCCCAACATTTGGGGACGAACATCCATCAAGAACAGTGCCTTACAGGACAGAGTCTGTCAAGTACAGTTTCTATTTCAACAGCTTAAGTGGATCTGGGGCAGCCGGTCCTCAAGTTACAGTATCTTTCCCTTGAATTAATTCCTGCAAATTTTAATTAGACGCTAAGGGACAGCCAGCCTACTGGAGCAGAAGGCTTTCAGGCATTGGAACTGAAGCCCCAACATAATCAATTTCAAGAGGCTAGGATTTCTCTAAAGAATAACCCAAACTTGCCTTTTTTGCAACTGATTATTGCCATTTTAGCAACTGTGCTTTTGACACAGACAGCTCCTCCGGAGCCAACGGTACTGGAGGGAGCAGTGTCCATCAGCAAAAAAAAACTTTTTAGCCTTATTTTTTAGTCCTGTATTATCAAAATGCACAGCTGTTAAGATTATTGTGAATTTTACACCCATTGAAATCCTTGTAAGTCAGAATCTACCCAATGCAGCCGGTAATCATGACTTTACAATGCTGGGTGTACAGGAACAACTGAAAAAGAAGTGCCAAAGCAGGTCATAAATAGTTCATAAATATCCGGCTGAAATTTGGCTAAGAAATGCTTCTGCTATACAGCCAAGGTGACTGAGCGCATTTGTGGTCAGAATGAATGACAGAAAAAGGGGCACTGATCACAGCCCCGTAAATTTCACTCTTTTACACAACTTTGTCCAACAGGTCCTTTCCCAACAGCTCCTCCCAGGAGACTGCAGCTGTCAATTACAGCGTTGCTACTCGCACTTATTGCCCAGGAAGCTGCGAGACAGGAGGCACGCCAGCCACTTGATGCATGCTCAAAAGCAGATGTCCACAATTCAAACAGATGGTAATGCCGGTTCTTCAAATGTTGCCTACCTGCCTAACCAAGGGAGAAACTTTGCTCGACCAAGCTGGCTGGGGGAAAGACTGACCAGGGGAATTAAAAAACAGGCTGCCTTCTGAGCATCCAAGCTCTTTTCTGTGGCCCTTCTTGCAGAAGATGAAATATTACAATGTTTTAGCTTCTGATCCACTACACACTCACAAAGCTGAACACAGAACCATCTAGGTTGGAAAGGTCCTTTAAGTTTAACCTAACACTGCCCAAAAGCACCGGACTTTTCTACAAAAGCCCCAAGAGTGACTCACACGGGGAACCAAACCGGCCCGGGACAAGTGCTTCCTTTCATTTACACTGGAACTGTTACAAAGGCTCTACAGAAACTTAGGGCATATCAGGGCGAGCCCTGAGCTATCAGCGGGAAGTTTGCACGCTGAGGAACAGCGGGACAGAGGGTGACAGAAGGTGACAGAAGGGCTGGGTTAGTATGGGATCCCACCACGCAGAGCGGGAACACGACGGCAGGTCAGGAGCTCCACGTGAAGCTCGGCTCCACAG
Organism: Tringa solitaria; assembly: GCA_026413425.1. NCBI lineage: Eukaryota > Metazoa > Chordata > Aves > Charadriiformes > Scolopacidae > Tringa > Tringa solitaria. Next base: position 32,110,305 of record JAOXJM010000002.1, read on the forward strand.
AGAGACTGGGAGGAAGATGGACTTTCACCCCTGGAGCCGGCCAGGGCTCACCGGACACAGGCTGGCTGTTAGCCGGGCACCCGTCACCAGCAGACGGGCTGGGATGAAGGGAAGGTCGGAGCCGACAGCAGCGACAGCCCCCGTGTGCCGCCACCTCAGCCTCCCGCCCGTACCCCTGCCCGCCATGGCCCACCGCGACGCCCACCCTGCTGTGGGGAGGCGAGGCAGGTGGGAGAGCGGGCGGGTGGGGACAGCCAAAACGTTTCACTCCCCTTTTATGTTTTTTTTTTAAGGCTTTTTGCCTTTTTTTTTTTTTTTTTCTCCAGAGAAAGGGGCCTGGGGACGAGAAGGGACCCCCACCACCGGGCCGGGGGACGCCCAGGCCGCAGCCGCCCGCTCCCCCCCCGGCCCCGGCGGGCTCAGGGCCGGTCTCCGCCTGGTAGATTTCCCC
>JAOXJM010000002.1:32111007-32125042 GCA_026413425.1 Tringa solitaria
AGCCCCGGGGCGGCGGCGGGCGCGGCGAGCGGCCCGGCCCGCTCTGCACATGCCCAGACTCCCGCGGCGCCCCAGTGAGCATGTGCGAGGGTGCGGGCACGGCGGCACCTCGCCCCGCGGGCGGCCCGGGAGAGCCCGCACACGGGCGGGCGCGGGGCGCCTGGGTCTCCCCACCCTCTCCCCCCTCACGGCCCCAGGGGGCAGCTCTGGGTGCGAGCGAAGGGGTGCGGGGGCAAGGAGCCCCGCCAACAGCCCGCCGCTCTGAGGGGTCGCGTCCTCCTCGTCGTGCCGCCCTCACACAGGCACCGAGGGGCCGCGGAGGCCCTTACCCCCGGGTCCCCCACGGGACCCCCGTGAGCACTCCCTTCCCCACACAGCTTGGGGTATGTGGGTTTTTAATTAGCCCTTTTGCACGATTTGCCTAGGGCAGCTTTCCACTTGGGATCCCGGAGTAGGATCCGCTTGAGACCCTGGCCACCAGGTTGCCCAGAGAAGCTGTGGCTGCCCCATCCCTGGAGGGGTTCAAGGCCTGGCTAGAGGGGGCTTGGAGCAACCTGGTCTGGTGGGAGGTGTCCCTGCCCAAGGTCCTTTCCAGTTCAAACCATTCCGCTTCCATGAGTCTGTGATCCCTGTGCTGGCCAGAGGGGTGGTGGGAGGACATAAAACTGCTACTTGAGTACGAAGAGACCTAAAAGCTTTTTAAAAAAAAAAAAAAGACTTGGGGGGTTGCACTGCTGTTTGTGAGGATCCGAGGGAAACAAAGCCTGCCAGCTCCAGTGTCCAGCTCCTAATCATGACTTCAGAACAACGCGAGGGCAGAGGGCTTTGAGGGAGACCCTGCTGTGTTCCTCCCAGAAGAACACGTTTCTTCTCTGTGCTGTTCTCGGGTGATCCCTTTGTGAAAAGGGAGAGGATCCAGTGATGATCTATATTAAAATGGTTACCTTATCCCACGGCTGACACTGTGTGCCCTGCGGGATTTGTTTCTGCCTCTCTCTTCGGTAGCGGGCTGCTGAGTGGCAGCTATCTTCAGCTCTGCATGGGCAAAGGTACGATTCACACACCTCCCTCCCTCCTTCTTTGGCAAACATCCGTCATCTCCTGCGGCAGCCACGTCAGAAAACACAGCATTGCCACAGACATGGCAACATTAGTTAGAAATACCTGGGAAGAAAAGGAAAAAGACTTCACTACAAAGAGTTGCTGAGTCCTCCTGCCTCCTTTGTCCTAGACTGCGTCCCCGAGTCTTCTCATCTTGACCTAGTCAGCCTTTAAAACGTGAAGAGGCTCCATATTGATGCTTTACAGCATTATCTGTCCTAGAGGTAGTTAATAACACGTGTAGCATCCTGGAAAGGAGCCAGGAGGCCCATGTGAGCTGTACTCGTGTCTCATAAGCGTGATATGCTCGTGTAAGGCAAAGGAGGCCACACAGGAAAGTTCATAAGCTACTCAGCTTCTTCTGAACCAGTCAGCACAAAACACGTTTAACTTTACCAACTGCAAAGTTATAAATTCATGTTCCTAGAGGTGGAGTCACATGCAAAGAATGGGAAATTATCTTAGAAAACGAAGGCTGTGTAGAGGAAGTGGGAGGCAAAGTGCAACTAATTACATACATGCTGCCAGTAAGGTACTGCAGAAAAAGAATGGGATGTACACTGACAGCAGGGAAAAAAATTCCTCTATGACATTGACAAGACTAAAATAAAGTTACTGTATCCCGTTCTTCAAAAGATGGTACAGAGACATTTATGGAGAAAGCACAAGAGAAAGAAAATGACCTAAGGTTTGAGGAGAGCGCTTTCCAATGAGACCTCAAACCCTTGATCTTTTTAACTGAGCAAAAAGGAAACCAATTATTTGATAAAGTTAATTTCACAGGAGAAAATCCTCAATACTTGAGGGCTTTTCAGCCCACTGGAAAAGAGTTAGCCAGAATCTGGGTCTGTAACCAGAACGTAAAAACTACAAGTAAAAGTCGCACATCAATAAGAGCCTCCATTTGAAGGAACACAAAGGTCCCATTTAGGTCCTTAGAGTTCGGGACTGACCTCGGTTTCCAATAGCCCCCACTTTAACTCAGAGCGGTTTTGCCAATGTTTCACTCTCTATCATCCTTCCTTGGGCTCCCTGTTGGCTTCCCTTCAGCCACAGGTTTCCTTCCAAGCCCCTCTTCCCATGGCTGATATCACCCCCCCGGCCGTTCCCAAACCAATTCCTTTCACGCAGCGCAATAGCGGCATTTGCAAAGGAGTCATTGTAGGGTTGCTTGTCCCTGCACCGTGCCAAGACACCGGACATCTTCGTCTTGCAACAATGTTCTGTCTGTTGTACGCAGCCAGAACAGGGCATAAAATCCCTTTGATATCCGCAGAGACAGTGAGCCGATTCTTCCATTATGTTATTTATACATTTATTAAAATTAAAGTGTTATGGCTCTGTCAAAAGGATTCCCTTCCATAATTTCTATATTGCAGCTTCATCATTGTTCTTATTGTTATTATTCACTTTGATTTACATCAAGTTACAATCCCCTGAAAAGTAGGCATTTAAAACAAGGATGTCCTTGTAGCAGACCCTTTTGGTTGCAATAGTAAGGTGCGTGCCACTACAACATTATTGCTCAAAGGTATTAGTTAATTGTTAATCAAGTGTTGCTTTTCTTTTTCTAAGTTAGCAGACAACAGAAGAATTAACTCCATTACAAAATTTGCTAATGGATCCCCCAGTGCTCTAAGGCTTTAGCATCCCCAGAAATGTTTCCCTGGATCACGAATTCAGTTCATTGTTTCAGGGTTATTTTAAATAAAAGTTGGTCGGTAATACCTATTTCTATGTAATTTGATAACCAATGCCATAAATTGTGAAGACCATAAAAGGCCTGACCAGGCAATTTGAGCATCTGACATGGGATTTCACAGTGTTTCAGTAGGGACTGGGAAGCGAGAGCTTCGTCTGTCAAAGAAAATCAACACTGTGCTTTTAACATACATAACTGGTTTCAAGAATGCTGGTTTATCTTCGTTAAATGGGAAGGCTAAAGACTAAAGGTGTCTGAAAACTTGTCCAGCACACAGTTGGTACAACTGTTGGGGAAAAAAATCAAGGACTGAGTCACTTTCTACATGGATAATCCCTGTCCTTTTTGAGAGGAAGATTCAGATGTGCCTGTTTCTTCCCAAACCTGGCACAGCTTTGTCACAGACCGTGCAAAGTTTTGAGAACCACAAATGGTGCTTGGTAGTAAAATTGAAGACAGAGATGGGGAAGGCTGGAAGCACTGTAGAAAGTGAGGCTGGAATTCAGTTCTTGCCCAAGTGGAGCAGTGATTTCAGCCGGGTATCATTCTACACAGTGCTCTGTTGTATTACATGTAAAAAAATGATAATCAAGTGCAGCAGTGCATATACAATAAGTGCATAATTTCTGGATGTTTGAGTAACTGTAATATGTGGATATGTGGCGGTGAAAAAAGACAAAATCTGGAATCTAAATAAGTACATAAGACACACTGTGGTTTCTTCCTGCTGTGCTTGGCTCTGGTGAGACATCAGAGAGAATAGGATGCCAGCTCCTACGGCCACGGGTTGAATAGAAACACAGACCTGTCGGGCAGAGAGCCTCTGACAAGAGCAGTCAGTCCTAAACGTAACCTGGGCCTGCGAGAAGAAAAAAGAATGTGCTTGGGGGGGATCCTTTCCTGGAGGGAAACCCCGGGGAAAGAATAATGATGTCAGTTAACAACTATCACAAAGCTGTTAATAAGCTGTCTTCAGTGACCGTTGGGTTGGAAAGTCAGTGCAGGGTTTAAACTGTAAGAGGGGAGACAGGTTAGGTATTAAAAAGGTTATATTAGTGGAAGCACTGGAATAGGCTACAAAGTAAAGGGAAGGTGAAATCATCAGAAGTTTCTGACAGGTCTAGGTGACCCTTGAGAGCCTGCCCTTCTGATAATCTGTGTAGGTGACAGGATGGAGAGCAAATACACCAATCCCTCTCCTCTCTCCCTGTAGTTCCCATCGTCCACACCAAGGCTAACTTCACAAGAGGTCTCCCCTGCCACTTCTCCACCACTTGGCAGGCAATTTCATATCTTCAGGCATGTCCACATATAGCCAGGAGCCGGTGATGGACTCTGAGAAGGATGGGAGAGAAACTAGAGCTGAATGGCAATATCTTTTCTCTGCTGAACCTCTCAACATAGTAATGCAAACCAGATATTTTGAAGAGTTTGCAGAGCCTGTGTTTTGAGGGATGATTCAGCCTTCCCATATCTCCACTCCCACCCCCTGTTGTTCCCAGATGATTATGTTTATAAGCTTTATTGGAAATAACACTCTGACACATTTGTTCAAGCCCCTTTGTTGTTGTTATTCTTGCTGCCGGACAGATTTATTCTTTATTTTTCCCAAATTTTCATTTTGCCAACTGCAGCTTTTTACTGTCTTGTTCCTATTCATGATGTATGTAACATATTTACATGTATGTTAATGTATTTACATGTATGTCTTTTCACCAGTGCTGCCCCGCATCTAAGCTGTGTGCAGACAAACAATGCAAATATTTGGTTGCATGTTAAAACTTCAACTGCTTATATTGCTAAAGCTTATATATAATATGTATTATATATATTATACATATCATATATATTATATATTCCTGTACCTTTTATGACCAGAGGTTTCCAGTATCCTCAGAAACAAACATAATAAAGATGAACAAAAGCTAAAGGGGAAAAAAGCTTATAAAGCATTCAGAATTTGCCTAAGATCAATATTCAGTATTGGAGTGGCTTCAGTCTTGTGAGAGATCTTTATAAAAATCACATCCACCTGCATCAAAACATATCTGCAGTCAAATAACCAGTGCACAATTTGCAACAAGAATAATGTTCATAGTTTTAAGAGCTACTAAGGTAGCCAAAAATTAAAGAAATCACTGTTTTCCCTGTATTTCCTCTGTAGACATTCCTTTTTAATATCTACAGAAATAGATGCTGAGGTAAGAAAAGATATTCATACCGGACAGTGTGAAGGAACTGTGCAGTTGGGGCCATATCAAAAAGTAAGAGAAAAATAAGTAGCAAAGCACTCAGAGTGGCAATGGATGAGAATCTGGCTGATGTTCTCAATTTCACAGTAGCCAACAACCATATAAAATAGGATAATTATATAGAAAATGGAAGATAAAGAAAAATACTGAGAGGTTTGACTTTCTTTGTCTTCCTTTGGGATAGATCTTAGTGAGATGTTGGATGACTCCTGTTGTTTTCACTAATGCTTGAAGCTGATGAAAATGAAGAGTTCCCAACACGTGTGTGTAACTCAGACTGTTGCACACATGCATAATCTTACTAATAATTAGCTTACATATTGTTTTTGCATTATTTTTCATGGTTAAGAGCATGCTTTATGCCTGTTCTCCTCCTGGATGGGACTTTGATGAGTACTTACACAGATGGACTCTGCAAGTTGAAAATATCACAGAAGGACAAAGTGAAGCAGGTGCTAGTGGTTATTCATGTAACTCCTAAATTTGTAGAATTTAGAGTGAAGAGCTAGGAATTGGAAACAATTATCTCGTGAATGAGTGATTTTGGCCTGGAATCATCTAGGGACAGTAGGTTGTGAACCTTATCTATTCATCCTTATAGAATGCAATTTTTTTTCTCATAAATTAGCTATTTAACTGAACACCGCACGTAATTGTACAGGTGGAATTGAAGAGTGTGGTACCTTATCAAACAGATACTACAATCAGAAACTTGATGTAGTTGTTATCCATGCTGGAATGTGGATATTCCTATTCATTATTTGGGCTAAATATTACTTGGACCTTTTAATGGATACAGAAACAATCTTACCTTTCATATGTAAATAAACCCCCAACACCTCCAACAACAAATGGCAAAGAAGGGAGCAGTAGACCTCCTCTGGCTGGGATAGAAGGGCATTGTCTTCTGAAGCAGTGGCACCCATCAGTCCCTGCAAAGCCTGAATTAACTCTTGAGGAATCATCATTCTGTTGAGGAGAGCTACCATGTGGAAACAACTGCGACTCCAGGCTGAAGTTACTCTCAGCCAGACATTTATCACTTTCAGAGCAGACATATTTTGGGGGAGGGGAAGAGGGGGACAAGGAAGAATAAACTATATAATCACTGCACAGATAAACAACCGTTAATAAACGCCATAAAAAAAATGAAATGGCAATAGCTATTTGAGAATATAATTAACACGATGAATAAGACTAAGCAGCTTATCTGCTGAGGTAATGTATGTTTTTTCATCAAACCAATCAGTGCTGAATAATGACTAGCATAATATATCTAGATAAATATAAGCACTTCTTGTTTCCCTAAGATGACAACTAACTAATCAACACACATTCACACTGGAGTATAAGTATGATTAAACATAAAAAACTCAGATAATATGGATTCATTTGAAAAACGTAACCATTTGATTAGAGACACTGGCATGATCTTTGTGAGTTGGCCCCATCTAGGATGACAAACATGTCTATCTGCACAAAAAAAGGCACAAACTGATTGGAGGATGAATCAGAAGAATATTAAGTATTTAACATGGCATTTTAAAATGCTCTAATTATACCATAATTAACAACCCTGCATATTAAATTTGCAACTATAAAATATAACTAGGCAAATTATGTCTTCCCGCCCTTCATAGCAGTACATCGTACTTTATGGATGCTCACCTCAGATAATTTGGTTGAAAGAGGTGGTTCCTCTGTCTGCAAGCACAGGCAGGTGGTGGGTTTCACCTGCTGAGATGCGAACACCTGCCAACACATGCAAGGACACCTTTAGAGATAACAAATAGCTCAGAAGTGACTCACTATGTTCCTACCAGCAAAATATGAGATCTCCTTTGCTTCCAGTCTGGCAGGGACAAATATCATGCTCTTGGAAAGCTAGAAACTGAGTTGCTCTTCCTGAGGTGAGGGACCCCATTTCACCAGTATCACACTGGGAAGGCTGCCCTTCACCAGTTGTTGCAGTTCATGCTCCTCTAAGGTTCTGCTCTGGTTTTTTCTGTAGCTCTTTGGATAAAATGGGCTGCCAGAGCAGAGAAGGGTTTGTACAGGGATGTCCTTGCAAGAAACATTCTTGTGTGTCCTATTTCTTCTTAGAAACTACATTACTGTGTTCACTCAGAGTATCTGAGGGTTGTTTTGTCCAGTTTGAGGGAAGGAATAGGCCACTAATTGAGGCACCACATCACTTCTTTAAAGCAGTTGTAACACAGGTTTTTTTCTATAGATGTTACTCCAGTGACCTGAGTCATTAAAACCACAAACCCTCTTGCAGTTCCCAAATTAATTCTCTTGGTTTCACTTGGAAAATGTTGCATAATTTAACAATCATTTATTTATTCTTAAGCATTAAAGTTTGGGGGGGTTTTGCATGTAAAAGAGAGAGCTCAGCAAAGGGCCTAGAGGTGATTAAGCAACTGGAGCACCTCACACGTGAGGGAAGGCTGGGAGAGCTGGGACTGTTCAACCTGGAGAAGAGAAGACTTGGGGAAGGGTCTCATCAGTCTGTACAAATTTCTGAAAGGCGTGTGCAAAGACGATGGAGCCAGGCTCCTTCCAGTGGTGTAGTGACAGGACAAGAGGCAGCAGGCACAAACTGGAGCACAGGAGGTTCCACCTGAACATCAGGAAACACTTGTTCACTGTGAGGGTGACTGAGCACTGGCAGAGGTTGCCTAGAAAGGTTGTGGAGTCTCCATCCTTGGAGATACTCAAAAGCTATCTGGACATGGCCATGGGCAACTGGCTCTAGGTGACCCTGCTTGAGCAGGGAGGTTGGAGAAGATGACACCCAGATGTTCCTTCCAACCTCAACCAGCTGTGAAAGACACTCTCCCTCCACTGGTACCTCTGGTTGGATGCACTTTCTTCTATGGTATTCTGCAAAGACGAGACATGAGCTGGTAAGACTGTGAACGTGTCTGCTTGAAAGAGAATCCGACATCCCCCACTACAAAAGAAGTTACTCCACACGGTCCTGTCAGCGCTCTGGAAATTTCATAAATCGCCTATTAACAGGTATCTGATCTGTGTATTGCTCATCTGCAAATGCTATTGCTATTAAAGTATAGCATTTACTCCCAATAGTCCCTATTCTGATATCTTCATACAGTTACAATGTGTTACCTGATGATAAATGACAATAGCAAATAAGCCTTTTTTTGATTTGTTCCTAGGAAGAAGGGATAATCATCAGATTGTGTGAAAAAAAAAATCTTAGCCACATAGGATCAAGTATTATGAAACATGGATATAATCAGATTTTGGGGTGGACAGATGTTTATCATGGGGGGAAATCTCAGTGAAAGAACACACTGAAATCTAATGAAGTGTCACCAAGTACAAAAAGTTATTCCTCCTTCCTGGAGCTCACGGTGCTATTTTAGAGCTTGTTCTTTGATAAACAGCTAACATCATGTCAAACTAAATAATAAAATCAGTTAGTTAGAAACTTAAGTGTTACTATACAACAGTCAAGGTCTCTTGGTACAGATCATAGGCAAGTTAATAGACCATTCATTATGCATAGCTTTTGAATTCAATGCCACTCTCATTTTGCCTACATCTTTATTACACTGCTCTGTAAAGTTGCCTTCATAATTAATTTCTACAGGAAGGGCAATTCATTTCACTTATATTTAGCAATTTTGCAGCTTATGAGAAATAACCCATTGCCCTGCTTCCTCAACACACTTTCCATCAAGTATTTATGTGCAACTGGAGCCACTTCGTCTGCCTGTCTCTCTCTCCTCTCAGTTGAGCTTTGCATACAGCTCAACAGCGATTGATGCTTTTGTTCCTGTTGCAGACTTGTCCATTTTCTGGTGCTTGCACTACCTCCGTTTTCACTACATAATTAGGGTCAGATGCTAGTCCCTTGAATTAAAGGGCATTTGGGCTCTCCTGCCAGCAAGCCCTTCTACTTCTTGCAAAAACAAAGCTGTCACATGCATTCTTTAGATGGTGTTGGAGTACATTACACCACTTGACCACACTTGCGATGCTAAGATAATTATGCCAGGTATTTTGCTGATAAAAATCACCACGGCATTATTGTGTCCTGTGGGGCTCTATCAATTCAAGCCAGCAGAAAATTGGGCTATTTGTTGAGAATTTAGGGACAGAGACAAAGCTCAAAGTTGCCATAAGGATTCTCACCAGGTTAACCAGTATTTCTGGAAGTTCTTCAACAAGGCAGAAATAAAGAGACCAGGAAGTAAGCAAATTTACTTCCATAAAAATATCAGACAAGCTTTCACCAGCTTGCCCAACTGTTCATCATCAGGTACCAAAGAAATATATCCTTTGCAACACTCTTCATTTTGCTGATCTGCCTTACCACGGGGCAGCTCCTACAGCTCACTCAAGCGCCATTGCTGGCCATACTATAAACAGAGATAAAGACATTGTGTAATGAATCTTGCACTAAACATTCCAAGAAGCTCATAAAGGGCTGTTCAGGAGCAAGAAAAAACGGCTCCCAGTGGAGTTTTACTGGGACTAAATTTGGCCCAAAGTGTTTGCTAAAGTTTGAGAGGACTCTCTGTGCTTGGAGCCTACGCAGAGCAACTCACTTCTGTGAGACCTTGGCCACCTGAATGAGCTCGCTGCAAAGGTCAGCTGGAGTTGGGGTTTGCCCTCTAGCTTCTCAGTGTTAAGCAGCCTTTTAAAATATTGCAAGTTGCTGCTAGAGTCTGAAACTGAGACTCACAGACAGTGAAAACGGAGAAGAACCTTGCAGGGCACTGCACCCACCAGTGATTGCCCCCACAGGGCATTTTGGCCAATGGGACACTCCACTGTATCTTTCCTACCAAAACAGGTCATACAAGAACTCCTTAGTGTTGACATTGGGGGTAAAACTCCTGTGTGCCACACTAAAATTAGTTTTCAGCAACCACTTTGACTTTAAAATTATTCTTGGTTCACCCCATTTTAACAAAATGAAGTTTGCTCTATTCCTTGGATGAGAATATACACTATTCCTATTGCCAGAAGTAGTATTTATCATCTTCTCACTCTGACAGTGCTTTTTATTTGTATACCAATTCTACATTAAGGCTTGCTAATTAAAATAGATGGCAAATCATACATTAACTAATCTTCTGATCAGACTCAGAGATGTATTTTGCAGATTAATTGCATTTCTTTTTAACTCACTTCTTTCATGTTCCAAATATCAAGCATATGTTGACTTTTATATAATAAAACAGCACAAAACTATTTGAAAATACTAGTTTAATGCAAAAATTGGGGGAAGTCTTAGACAAAAAAATTATTCTCTACATTGTACAAAACTAGTGCAATGGAACAATCTGATAAATCAGAGTGTTCTCACAAGGTGAGTTGTTTTGTCAGTTGAGTGCTTGAAATGCTATCTAATGTCTCTGTGGAAATGCCTGAAAGAAACAACAGATGTCTCAGATTTTTGCCTTTCACGTCTTATTAAAATCAAGAGAAGATGAAAAGGGAAACAAAGGGTTACTCATCATTTTTCTCTGCCTGGAAGAAGTTCCTATGAATACCGCCTACAAGAAGACGCAGCGATAACAGAGAGACAAAAAGCAATTTAGGTAATGATGAGCATTAATAAACCAAAAGGTTCATCAAGAACATTACTCCCAGGGATTAAAGGTAGAAAGGAGCCAAGAAATTCTGCAAGCCCCTCAGCTGGATAACGTAGCAGTGCCACTGCCGCCTTCGGCATGGCCATCTTGTCTCCTTCCCCCCCAAAACGCAGTAAGCAAGCCGAGAAACTCCGAACGAGATGCTTGTGATCTGATTTGTGCTGGATACTTTTGGCTTCACCCTCTCATTCAGACTCGCAGCTGTGGCCTCTGAGCCGCATCCCTGCTCCGCGGGGACTGAAAAGCTGTTACCTAAGTTGGGCTCAAGCTACTTCCAGCATCTCGACGTTTACAGCAGGGCTTGCCACTGCCATTGTCTAAGATGTCCCCACCTCCCACTTTCATCAGCTCCCCACACTGCCTTGTACGCGAAACAGCGACGTTTGCCGCTGTTGATTATCTGCTAAACAACAGGAAATATCAAAATCTGCTTCACATTGCTATGGTAGCCACTTACACTTCGCTCTAGAAGCCAAAGCAAACACACCCAATCCCTTATTCTATTATTCTTTCTCCTTCTGTTCCTGGAGGAAGATGGCTATGTGATTTGCATCGGCTATACCAAGCGTCTCCTGATGAAAACACTTAGAGAAAATGCATATGCAAAGCGTGACCCCAGCGGCATCTCTGAGCCCGTGTTTCAGCTCTGGGAAGAGGGAATGAGCACACTCTGGGGATCAGACGTTCAGCCAATGCCCCTTGTGCCATGTCTCCCGCGCTGCCCACCGCATCCCTCACGCCACGGCTCCCTGGGGATGCCTCTTCCACCGCGCCCGCACCTCCGAAGGCAAAGGGCCAGATATTAAACTCTGAGTCATCCCAGGCTGCGTACTGCAGCGCTCAACAAAACGTTAGAGAGAAGGTGCCAGAGCAGATCAGACTGTTCTGCAGCATAAGCCACGTAAAAATGCACAGAAATCCAGCTGATGCATTTAAAAAAAAAAAAAAAATAATCCTGCTTTTGCATTCCTGAGCTGAAATCCTGTAGAGGAGTTCACACAGAATAGGTTAGCTTTGATCTTAAAAATGTTACGCTTCAAATAAAGAAACTGAAAAGACAGTATTTCTAGCCTTGGTTGTTTTCATTTAAGGCCTCAATCCCAAGGTGTCGACACCGACGGGCTGTGCTGATGCCAAGTGCCCCTGAAAATTGGCAAAACCAGTCTTTAAACCATTCAGTGAATGGTCTCCGATGGAATGCCAAAGGCTACAGGCATTGAAAAGGGTTTGGTTGGTGGGTAGTGGGTGTGAATATGTTTTGAAAGAGGGCTGTCAGGGACTGTCAGTTAGGGGGCCATAGAATAAATAAAAAAAAAATTAACCCTATAATTATAATTGACTAATTTTTGGATACGCCCTACAAAGATACAGCACTATGGGTTTATATACAAACGCATGGGAATCAAAGCAGTTCTGTGCCTACTGTAAGAGGTTTCAGAGTAACTGTAAAGCAGGTCTAGTGTCAGGTACATGTCATTATAAGGACTAGTTTGCTTTTGTCCATAGCAATGCCAAAAATATAATGATATGGACTGAAGAATTCAGTGGCAAGTTTCTGGCTAAAGCCAAATTTTGGGATTGCTTCAGTGGTTACACCACAACTGATTTTGGCTACCTTAAGGAGAAAAACACAAAAGAATTTATTGCCACTTGGCTGGGAAACTGTAGCACTTCACCACCTTGTGGCAGTTATAAAAACCCAACCAGGGATTCCTGTGGTGGCCAGGAGACCTCTTGGCCACGCAGTTTGGTTTTGCCGAAGCAGTAGGCTGGCAAAAATGGGGCAGGAGCATCCTGGAGAAGGTGGTCTCTGCACCACCTGAGCTGGAGGGCCCTGGAGATGGGCAGCAACAGCCTTTTTGCCTCAGGATGATGAGGGGGGACACAATGAGAGGAGATGGCCTACACTGAGGCTGTGGTAAGAAGGAGGAAAGGGAGTGCATAGAAGCAAGAGTCACTAACAGAGGAGGGGAGAGCAACTGGGAAAACAGGTGACCTGGGGGTCAAAGAGGGTCAGTGGGGTTCATAATAGCAGGACCAATTGCTCAGCTGGAGTGGATCCCATTATTTCTGAGCATCGGATTCCTCCCTGACCCCACAGCTGATGATGGAGCCCACTGTCTGAGGGTCTCCATCACCTCCAATGGGGTGTCCACACTGCAGTGAACCCCCTCCTCTGGCAACCAACCCCTCCAGACAGCAGCTCAAAAAAATTAATCCTTGGTGATCACTCATGTTGGAGCGAAGCTCCAGACTATTCTTACCTGCCTCCTGTCCCTCCTCCCTCTGGGTTTTAATGTGCTAAAACTTAGGAAATAGCATCCAGAAATATAACATGAAGCATTACGCGACTGTGGAGCACTTGCAGGTTTGTTCCCATAGCAAGCCTGGCTTCTTTTACCTTCTCTACACTTGAGGATGCAGCTTTTGGTATGTTTTCCCTGTGGGACCCATCTTATTCCTTGCACTGCTATTATTAATAGTAGCTCTGCTCATCTTATTGCAGGAGCTGGAAGGTGGACAATAAAATGCCAGAGCCCATTAGACGTACTTAAGAAAACATTCTGTTAAAGACAGTATTTATATTTTTTTAAGTATTATCTAAGTGCTTTTATAATTTTTGTTAAGAATTTAATTCTATTTTCTATACTGAATTTAGATTATTATTTTTTGCTGGAATATGGGGAGTTAAGGTATAATTTTAAGCCTGGGTTTACAGCACAGATAAAAACTTCTCTCTGTTTGGTGGTAAACAGTTGTGGGAGGGGTGTAAAAACAAGACCTTTGAGTAAATCAGCTGTCACAGTTATTCTCACACTTTTCAAAACAAAGCATTCCAGCTCGAGAAATCACAGGTAGAATAGGAGAGCACCATTCCTTGCTGTTTACAGAAAACCTGTCCTGCTTCCTCACACGTTAAGAAGAAATACCAGAAGGAAACTCATTTGTACAAGATGTTTTTCGGTCTGAGTGTGGCACCACAACGCCCTGATGTGAAAGAGCTACATTTGAGCACTGAAACCACAGCATCAGCTTAGCAGGAAACAGTCCCACCGCCTGCTCCTGGCTACCCTGTGAGAGTACTGCCTAGAAGAGTTCTCCAAACTTCTGTACATCTCAATCCACCACTTCAGTACATTTTCATTCTCCATTTAGGTTTTCCAGTATGTACATGAAATACCCTCAAACTTAATACTCAGGTAGATTGCCTTCCCAAAGCCTTGGACTCTGAGCCATACAGAAGGGGTAGCCAGAGCAATGCAACGGCCATATTCCCTCTCGTTTTTGAAGTATCACAGAGTCTTCTAGGTTGGAAGGGACCTTCAAGATCATCTTGTCCAACCATC
>JAOXJM010000002.1:32173083-32185719 GCA_026413425.1 Tringa solitaria
TTATTAGTTTGTATCAGCATGTAGAAGACAAATTTGCTTCTCATCGACTTGTCACTATTTATATTGCTTTTATTTATATTTGACGATCCTTTGCTCAATGGTAGGAAAGATACCCATTATTGCTACTACTTCCTAAACTCTTTTGTTCTCAAAGAAATATTTCTGTCCTAAATTGTCCTTAAGGCTTGCAGGCCGAGCTGGTTGTTGCAGTCTGAGCATGGTGCTAAATTGCTGTTGGGCTTCAGTCCATAAAAGATTCATCAAAAGGATCCTGTGTTTAATTTACTTAATTTACTATATAACATGGATTCTTATCCAAATAATATTCCTTATGAGTGTAAGCCCTTGCCCACTTGGGGAGTCAGCTCTTGTCCTCCTTCGCTCTCTCTGCGTTGCAGAGTCATCCCAATAGACTTTGTCTTTGGTGGGTGTTCACAGGTCTCAGCTGAAGAAGAAAGAAGCTTGAGCTTTTTAAAAAGGCATGGCTTGGAAACCTTCTGAATCAAAAGGCTTCTCTCTGCATTTAATAGCCCTAAGTAGATTTTTCTTCCATTAATTTGCCTAATTATTTTGATTCAGAGTATTTGCTTTTGAATTTACAGATGCATTTAGCAAACAGCTGCTAGGCACATTTTTTGGGTACACATTTAGCACAGAGGATATGAACTGGTACCTTGGGGCTGAACATCTTCCTGGATATTTCCAATTAACGGATAATATGGTAATTACTCATAACGATACATTACGTGTAGAAATGTCAAGGAGTTGCTACCGAGAGATCTTACCACACACCCAGCACCCTTGGTCACTGCTAAAGGCAAATGAAGGAGGAACAAAAAACTTCATTATTAGTTGAGCAGAGCTGCTATGTTTCTCTTGGACAGGAGGTTTCTGTCCAGTGTGAGTGACACTCTGTGAGCAGAGAAGATGATCTTCATGAACACAGGAGGTTTATCAGAAGGTTCTTCTTTCATACAGGTCTTACTCTGTGCTAATCACCAGGAACTTTGAGCACCTTCTTGAAACAAAGTTCACAGCATAATTAACAGCTCTGTTGCTCTTGCAATTATCCACTACTAGGGAGGAAATTGCCATACATTTTAAGATGAACTCTGGAAATTTCAGCATATACATACTACTGTGTATTCAGGGGACATTTAAGAGGCATATATTAAGCCCTCATTTGAAGGTGGTAATTTGTTCTAGTGGGCATTGGCTCCTGCAAGTAAGCCTAAAAATTATCCTCTTCCCAGACAGGTGAGCAGTATCCTGCACAAGACCACATCTATATCTGGAAGTTTTACGCTGTCTTTGAAGAAAAGGACTGAAGTCTTTGAATCAGTCCAGCTTTCCCTGGGAAGTGGAAGAGAAGGCTCTCATGTTTATGGTAGTCTGCATGGCTACAAACAGTACTAATTCCACTTTCCCAAGGACTGATGCCCAGCTACATTTGCGTTGTTCAATGGCGTGTGGGTCCCTATGTCATGGTGTAATAGATATCACATGGTGTGTTTTATGTGAAATTAAATGTCACGGGCTCACAAGAACTCTAATGGGTAAAACAGCAAGAGAAAGACAATTTCTCTCTTCCTCATAAGTGGGCAACATCATCATGCATGAAACAGGTATGTAGCACTCTTTCCAAATAGGCTTCATCAGCTCTTACACAGGTGTTGTGTCCCCCATGCCAGTGCCCTTTTTATTCCTCTCTGAGCAAGAATTCTGCAAGAAAACTGTTTAAAATAAATAAGCATATCCAGACAACATCTATTTAAAATATTAGATCAAGATAATACATGTTATTACTTGTAGCTGTTACATTCCCATGGTTTTCTCTGCCCCTGCTCACTAGCCCGGTGCAGAATACAGAACTAGCTGCTCCTTAATTTTCCTGCATACTTTGCCAGTAATTGCAGTATTGTCTCTTCCAGATACTAAACTGAGCATATTGGCAGGACTCAGCAGTGCTATTCTGGAGGCCAGTAATAATGAGCATGGGTATCTCACATGTATCATGATTAATCACGTTGTGGTCATTATGAGCTGCCCCTTACAGTTATCAATCTGGACAGTAGATTAATGCAAAGCTTCATTGCCTGTATCATGCCCGTGGCATATGCGAGCCATCTGAACAATGGTGACACATGATTCTTTTCATGAGGAAAAACCGTGAATTAGGAGGAAATGCTGTTTGTTCTCTGACAGCCTTTGGTTTCAGCCTCAGCTCTGTCACCGGCTCCCTCTGTAACCACCAGCACCCAAACACACAAACTCCTGCTGCCTTCATTTCACCCTTTCCTGACAGGGGCATTAGCTTTGCCAACGTTGCTCGAGCACTCATGAGTACTTGCCATCCCCAAAGCTGTTTGCCCATGAGCCTTTACTGCTGGGGCTAAAGCTCTTGCAATCCTATTCATTCCCCTAATCAATAAAAGTGAGCTTGAAGGTTGAAACAGCGCAAGAGAAGTTTGCAAAGCTGATGTGTTCAGGCTGGTAGGTGTGATTTGTACTCTTTTCAATACATGGAGTTTTAATATTGAAGACTTATTATGCATCAAAAGCAAAAAAAAAAAGGCGGAAAAAAAAGGCCATACTTTGGGTTAAAACAGTTCAAAGCATGTCAAAAGAGAGACAAAGCATGTCTCAAACACTTGTAACCATGATTTCAAGGAGCCAGGAGAAGGCTGTACAGGACAGTCTTGCTGAGCTGAGTCTGTTCCTTGTTCCTCAGGAGCTTCCTACTAACTAGAATGACATGGGATCAGCAGCTGACCCTTTGCTCTGGAGGGAGATAAACTCTACCATCATCCCAAGGCCAGTGTGGTATGGTGGCCAGTAGACTTGGTGAAAGTCTTCTTGAAATGACAGATTTTGATTTTTTATTGCTAGTTTTACCTTGTTGTCAAGAATTTCTGCCGCGTGAAAATGGGAAATGTCAATGGAAGCCACAAGTACAAGCCATAAACAGAATCAAATCTGTTTTGGAAAAGTTTGTCTACCTGGGTGCTTTGGTTATACCCAACAAACATGAGGCTGATCTTCAGGCTGAACACAGAATTCTCATACCATAAAGAGAAATATAGCCACATTTGCAGCACTTTTTGGATTGAATGTGTAGCTTGAATACTGGAGGGATTTTGTTACCTGAAATATAGCAGTATTTCAGATGTACACCTGAAGTAATGGTTCAATTTACTTCCTAAAACTTTGAAAGGGAAAATGATAGAAAAGTAGGCAAAAATCAGTGCAGTCTGGTTTGTTAAAACCTGTCGGAGGTTGTGGGTTGGTTTAGGATGACTTCACTTTATGGTGAATACTTTACCTGATGGATTTAAACACACTGGGAGGCTGAGCATCACGATGGCAGGCAACTGTGAACATGGCTAAATGCAAGGTAATGCAAATCACCAGTGATTAGCTGTATAGCTCGAATATCTGAAAAGCCCTGAATTTCCAGGAATCTCTGAGGGAAAAGAACCTGCACCAGGAGTCATCATTGTCTGATTTACCTCAATCCATAGCAGCAGCTTAAAAAGAAAAGAAATGTTTATTTGGATTTATTAAATACAGATAAAGCAGAATGCCAAAAAAATCAGGATAACACAGGATTATGCCATAAATCCACATTAACTCTGTGTTCATTCTTTTTATCCTCTTCTCTCCTAAGGTATATAGCAGAGTCCAAAAATGTTCAAGAAATGAGAATGAAAATAATTACAGCTCTGCCAGGATTAATACATGAGAGACGGCGAAGTCCAGAATTACTTTGCTGGGAAGGAGAAGATGGAAGTGGAGCTGATTGTGGAAGTCAAAAATCTCAACAACTTAACCTCAGACTTTGCTTTTATTTTATCACATACCATGAGAACAAACATCAGGTTAAATTAAACAGCAGCAAATTTAGAATGAAAAGCAAATGCCCAGACACATGCCTCATCACCTATGGGAGCTGCCGTTGCAGGAGGTTACTGAGGCAAATACCTTGGCTTGATTTTAAAGTGAATTGGACGTTGTTAGGATTACCTCATTACACAGGGCTGAAAACAGCAATCAGCGTGATTGAATCTTACACCCCAGGCTGGACACCGATCACACGAAGGAGCGATGCAGAAGCGCATCCATTTGGGGTTTAATTTGTTCTTCTTTGAAGTGTCAGGAGGAGGATATTCTCTAATACATCAGAAAGACTGATGGCACCGTGTAGGAAAGGACTGAACGACTACATTTAAGATAGCAGTTAATATTCGTACTTATTACTACATAACTTGTGCCTCTGGTAAGAAAAAAAGTAAGAATGTGCTCAGTGGAAAAGACAAGACATTTATGATAGCCGCACCACAGGGGAGGTGGGAAAGCATTTAGTGAAACCATTTTGTCCTGGGTGTCCCTAAAAAAGTGTGTCATAGCTGTCTGTGGGAAACAACATTTTAGCTCGAGCTCCAGCATTGTTAGGAAAGGCAAAAGTCTAAGGATTATTGCCTCAAAAATGTGATCCTACCAAGCAAATGGAGACTTCTCCACTAGTTTTGTGCAAGGTTGGGGATTTGGAAGTACAAAAGGACAAGACATGTCTAGTGTACTGTGAGGCTAAGGGAACAAGCCATCTTCTGCTGGCACATTACCCCAAATGTGGAGGACAGCTCAGCAAGGAATGTTCAGTCAAGCCAAGTCTGTTGAAGTTTGGAGCACTGGCAAATGCTTCGGGATGCTGCTTTGTGTTTCCACAGAGAACAGGCCAGGACAAGAAGGAGAAGAGAAAGAAGAAGAAGAGATCTTTTGTGCTGGTGGACACCAGCAGATTCCTTTGACAAAGGGATCTGCAAAATTTGGAAACCAAACTCCTTGGGCACCTTTATGGCAGAAGGCCCATTGCACCTCCAGGCCTAAAACAAGGATGGTTTATCATGTTTGCAAGTTCCTAGGAGGAAATAATCCATGTAAGAGAATAAGACATCCTGGAGTCCGGATCCATGCCGGCTGAATACTAACACTCACTTCTACATGAAAGGAGCAATGCTGTGCCTGTGGTAGTTGCACTGTCAAGAAGAAATAATTTGGATAGAAATATGGTAATAGTAGTCTTTTTACCATATCACTCAGTTTTCTATTAATGGATATAAAGTATTTTATATATTGATATTGTTATGCTAATAGTATCTAGAATCCCCATATCTGTTTGTGCTTCTGATGGATTTGGTGCTGTGTATAAGGACTGAGTGTGCTTTAAGGTATTTACAGCCTGAACAAGAGTAATTGGAAGAGACAATAAATGTGGTTTATTTTTATATGTGAAAGAATTTTTTTTTCATTTTATAGTTTGAAAAAAAAGAAGCAGAGAGAGTGCTGTGTTTTCCCACTGGGGCCAGAGGGACTGAATGAGATCCTCAAGGCAGTGCTTTAACTCTTAAGACCATCCACCAAGAAAAGAAAAAAAAATATTCAGGAAACAGAGGGGTTATTTGGCAAGGAAGCTGAATAACTGCCAACCCCACCGTTGTTGAGTTCTAAGGTGTAGAAATGATGCTACCCACTCCCTGCCTTTTAATATGGCACATACGACATCCACACGATGTCTGGCTGTGAGGGACAAGCACTACTTGGCATGTTTTCAAAGGGCATGTTCTTCAACCGCTTACCCAGATCCCCACGTACCAGGTGGGGAGAGAAGGTGAGTCCAGTCATAACAACCTTCTCCAGTTCAGGAGGATGCCCAGCTCTGAGCACTGATTCTAAGGTCTTCTGCAGAGACACGGTGCTACGGGTGTTATGAGAACTGCTTTTGATTTAGACTCCTGCCAGATTAAAGTCAACTCCAATGACAACTCAGTTAGCAAGCAGTTACATGAAGCTGTTCCATGCAATTTTTGTCTTAGTTTTGTCTTTTGGTGTCCGTGACACCTACATTTCCTCCTCATGAAGAGCAGAACGGAACCTTTTGGTGTCTGTCTCCTTTATTACGGAGACTAATTCCCCATTGTGTTGGCAGAGCTCCTACTACTGCCAATGGGAATTATGTACTTTGAATGAAGGAGAATGAGGCCATAACTGTTTAAGAATTGTGCTATTAAGACAGCACAATGTGTTTTATATAGTGTGTTACATATGAAGAGTCAAAACCGCTTTGCAGAGAAAAGGGATAATAGACTGTACTTCACAGAGGTGTTTGGAGTGGTGCTCTGATTCAGAAGGAAAAGGACAGATGAGACTGTACAGTTGTGAAGAGAGTAGCAGAAAAGCTGGACCTTCAAGGCAATTAAGCAGCCAGCAAGTGTCCTGACAGAACAGACATGGCAAAGGGGAAACGGGAAGATGAGCTGCTGAAGAGAGTTAAATGTCAGCTGGGCAAAGCCATAAAGATGTTGTAGAACTTCAGGCTGGAGTAACCCCCTCTGTCCTCCTCCTGCCAAACACATACAAGTGCTCAGCCTTGAACCCTTGAATGGGCTGGGGGCCATTTACATGGAAGATATTTTCTCCCTGGTACCATGTGGGTCCACGTGCTTCTGTCACCTCAAGACATGCCATTCGTTGGGGAGACACCGCGTGGCACGGGAGGCCGTGTTGTCCCATTTGTTCCTGTAAAGTTCTCCCAGTTAGGGAAAAGAGCATCACCCACTTGCCAAAATGTGTTGGTAATGTCTCACAGGCAGGTTGCTGTTGAGTTAGGCTGAGTGCAATGAAGAGCCACACTACATGGTGGGAAGGCTGCTGGATGCAAATAGCTGCCTCCTTCTCAGAGGGAATGTCAGTTGTTGCCTGTGTGGGAAGGCACAGGCAATGCTCCTTTCAGGCAAATTAATGCCACATCTGGATTTCTTTTCATTTCATTTCATTTCATTTCATTGTATTCTTAATCTTTGTGTACCTCCCTCCCATCCTCTTCCTTTTTTAACGCGAGCCATCCCGTGGCCCGCAATCTGACAGGAACAAAAGGGACATGTGCTTGTGTTGCAGCAATTTCCGTGCCCGCAGCTGATGCAGATGGATGTGAGCCCGCTTCCAGGTAGCTCTGGTCCTGCCAGCAGGGTGGCAGACCCAGCACCCTGCTCAGTCTGGGGCCAGAAGCCTCGGGGGGGCCGGGGAAAAACCACAGCGGTGCTGAGTTTGCCGTATCTGACTGCTTGACACGGGTCTACGTAAGCTGCAGCCCATGAAGTAGCTAAAATATAGATGAGCCCAAAGGCTGTCTCTTCCTCTAGGAGGAGGTCTCCAGAGGATCTGGAAACACGGCATGTCTACTTCTCCCAGCTTGCCTTCCACCCCACTGCCTCCCAGGCACATCCCAAATCCCTGTCCAAGCATTGACTAGGCAACTGCAGTGAGATAAAGAGAATGTTTATGGTCTTCATTTTTGCAGGGGTGAGATGGTGAGATGGAGCATGAGTAGGTGAAACGGCTTCCCTAAAGTGGGATATTGAACTTGGAGCAGTGCTGGAGTGGAGCCTTCCAGGGCTTTGCTGCTCAGTTCCCTGTTTGCAGCACTTCTGTCCTGGAGCCCCAAGTAAAACAAGTCAAACAATATAGACCAGCAACATTTGAAATAACGAATGTGAATCATTAAAAAATACTTGTTCAGTGTTGGGATTTCCCTCTCCACCCTCTTTTAAAATAATATTTTAATATAACATCCAGCAAGAATCCGCTTCCGCTATATACAAAATTTAAAGTCTACTATTGAAACAAAATGCAAATAAAACATTCAAAGAGTTCCAATACAGCAAAGCACTTAAGTGCGTGTTTATCTTTAAACACATCTGGAGCCCCATTGACTTTGACAGGACTACTCATATGCTTAAAGATAAGCCTGCTTTTGTTGGATTATGGCCCTGAGGATGTAAGTGCTGGGGGAATCATTTTCATGCTCTCCAGAAAGGGCTTTAAATCACTTTTGTCTAAGGAGAGCTAACTGGTTGGACGTAAACACACCTAACAACCCAATAGATCAAGATTAACTTTTATGCTGAGCCACTTGACACTTCTCTAGAAATTACTTACTGTTGAAGTTTGGTTCTTAAAGAAAATAATGATCCAATTATTTTTTAAATGAAATAGAGCTGCAGGAAAACCTTGATACCTCCACGTGGGAATTTTGTTTGAAAAAAAAAAACAAAAAAGAGAAGAGAGACAAGAGAGACACAGCCACGTTAAAGGAGATGCAGTGTGCACGGCTGAAGGGCAGGAGAGTTAGGTGGATTATTAGATTTCAGCACTTGAAAGGAGAAGCACTGTGGTACATAATAGGACTTTGACAGATCGTCTGCTGTTGGTTTCGCTGTTTTGCTCGTGATGCTCTGAGACTGACAAAACAGACGGGCAGCAGGGAAATGTGGCTCTAAAAAATAACAGTTGGCTCTAATACAGTATCTTGCATTTGTGGATGTTTAAGAGTCTAATCCAAAGCCCTTGAAATCAATGGAAATGCTCTCATTGACTTCAAGGAGCTTTGCAGGCACTCGGGTCTCTTCAGAGGTGCGGATCTGGCAAGGTCAGCCCTGTGCATCCCCCTGGAAGGTGTGCAGGCACCGGGATCCTACCGGGATCCTACCCCTGCCCTTAGCATACACACCCCTGCACTCGAGAAAAAACAATGGAAACAGGACTCCTGTCCCAGAGTCCCTGCATGTTTTCACTTCTTCCTACTCTACTGTGGGTCGTGAAGACTCTGTCACACCAAAAGGCTGAGAGAGCTGGGACCCTTTAGCCTGGAGAGGAGAAGGCTGAGGGGAGACCTTATCAATGCTTATAAGTATCTAAAGGGCAGTTTGAGGGAGGATGGAGCCGGGCTCTTTTCAGTGGTTGCCAGTGAGAGGACGAGGGCCAACGGGCACAAGCTGGAACATGGGAAGTTCCACACAAATATGAGGAAGAACTTCTTTATCATGAGGGTGCCAGAGCCCTGGAAGAGGCTGCCCAGGGGGGTTATGGAGTCCCTTTCTCTGGAGATTTTCAAGCCCCACCTGGATGCTGTCCTGAGTGATGTGCTCTGGGCAACCCTGCTTTGGCAGGAGAGTTGGACTAGGTGATCTCTAGAGGTCCCTTCCAAATCCAACAGTTCTGTGATTCCGTGATGTGGTCCCCACAAGCAAGGCAGTGGTGCTGCCTCCAGCCTCTCCATCACCTCCCACAGTCCCCAGGTGCCACTGCTGCCCAGGACACCGCAGGGTCTCAGGACTGCATTGCAGGGGCAGCCCTTGCGCTTCAACTAAAATTCCTTCCCAACGGTTCTTGAAATCATAAAGAGCAATTGTTGGTGTGGTTTTTTTTTTTATTTTTTTCTAAAGTAAACGCCCAAATTGCTAATGCTTCGCGAAAACATCGCCTTTTAAGCATTGCCAGCTCTGCTCGGTGCCTTGTTGGGAGTCTAGGTCAGAAAAGCAATGGGAAATGCAGGATAAGAAAGCCCCACCATCCAGGCCAAGCACAGCAATATAACATCGCTTCGGCGGTAATGACAATGGAGAAGGAACAGAATGCTGTCAAGGGATAATGGTGTCCTGCTGGCAGCTAAATATGAAAGCCAAAGCAAAGACATTTATAAAATAAACAAGCATCAGGGAAGATGAGACATTTATTACAGCGCAG
The DNA here is from genome assembly GCA_026413425.1 of Tringa solitaria. Classification (NCBI taxonomy): domain Eukaryota; kingdom Metazoa; phylum Chordata; class Aves; order Charadriiformes; family Scolopacidae; genus Tringa; species Tringa solitaria. The sequence continues at coordinate 32,182,666 of JAOXJM010000002.1, forward strand.
GAAATAGTGATCTTTAACAATGGTCCATTCCAGTTTCTCTCATTGTTATAGAAATAAAGTGGTGTAAATGGATGCTTTGCCTCATGTATGTTTTATGTTTCTCTGGCAATTACAGGACTGTACTGGGTTTAGTGGAGGGGAGGGAATTGCACGTCATCTGATCAGAGAGCAGTTTATGGGGGCAAGCAGGCCAGGAAGAGCCAGGCCTGTTTTGTGTCCAAGGCTGCGTAGCGTCCTGGCCACCAACAGAAGCCACAGGCCAGGCCATATCACACTGACGTGTGACATAAAGTGGCTTTCTGTGATGACAGAAAGGTGGGCTGCAGCGCGGTGACAGCATTTTGGTGGCAGTTTCTCCACCTGCACGTCGTGATGCTGTGGCTGCTTCTCCCAACGGTGCTGGCTTTAGCATCAAGCAACTGCATGATGAAGCAGATGGAACAAAGCAACCCCTCAAAAATGGCCGGGTTTATCCCCAGTTAGAGTCTTCTGTGTCTGCTCTATCAGCTGCACAGATGGGGGGTGTGCTGGAGGGACAAGCCCAGGATGGAGGAGATAGGAGATCCCCAAGTCAGGAGCGGTCCTACCAAGGAGAAGATAAGGGGGACCATACCCTTAGCCAGAGGGTAAAATTACATTGAGATTGTGACATAAAATGCACTATCCTGACGTAGAAATCTCCCTTATGCTGCCATACCATACATTTATTCTACGTGGGGTACCAGTTCTACGTAAATGTTTCATAAAGAAAACATCAGGGAATGCAGATTGGGGCCAAATCAAAGAAATATTCCAACTTCTCCTATCACTTCAGAGAGAAAAAACTGCAAGAAAGGTTACGCTTCTTGCCATCAGTGTGCCAAATTGGGGGAAAAAAAGAGCAAGAATCTGGACATAATTAAGTAGTCAAGTTCCTGTCTGGAATGAGGCCCAAGCTGAACCTGCACTCTTTTATTAACTTTCTGTAGGGGGAAAAAAAAAAGACATTAAAAACATGGCAGGGTCATGGTGACAGGTGTACAGATGAAGAGGAGAGAATATATATTTAAGTTGTCAGAGGGATGTGTGGCTTAAAGCTAAGGGATAAAATAAAACCTAAAGAAAGAGCACACAGTTGACCATCAGAAAACATTTTCTAGCAACCCTTTTAAAAATATTTTCTCTCTTCACTGAGCTCTCCTGGTAACAACCTCCCAAGACCGCGGAGTAATTCCCATGGATTGTTTTGAAATTTAAAACTGGACTGAAAAATGTAAGAAAATATTTCTGAGTGAGGATAGAATAGATAGCCTAATAGACCATTTTCCTCTCTAATTTCCATTAAGGTGATTAGTTGGAATGTTGCTTGCAGCATATTAATGAAAAAACACTGGAAACACAGTCATATAGTGGATCCAATATCTCAAAATAATGTTTGTAGTAATAACAGTGATATAAAAATCCAGCTCAGGTATTTTATAACTCTAATTAGCGCCTGAATTAATCACAATCTCTAATGTATGCATCTTGCAAGACTCCCCAGGAGAAGAGATTTGTATCAACTGTTTAAAAGAAAAGGAGCAGATATAAACAGGGATTGGGTTGTCTGGTGTGCAGGGGCAATCAGGAAAATTAATCTGAATTAACTGAAGCATGAATTTAATTTGGATCTTTCTGCCAAGTTACATTTTGCACATAATCCTCATTCAGAAGGAAAGTGTCTTCCATTGAGTGCAGAGTATTTGGCTCTCGCTGCATACCTGTTGACATCGATATCCATTACCAGTTTAGAATGGATTAGTTGCACTGTCCAGGGACTATTAAACAGAGAATTTGTTTGCTTTTTTTTTTTTTCCTGTGCTCACGGTTTGACGGGCAAGCTGCCAGGCATTTTAGAATTAGCTACACAAAAAAAACCCCATCACCTCCTCTACAGTGGGGAAAACGGAACTGGCAGGGCTGGGTTTGGTTATTTCAGGGGAGCTGTAACTCCCATAGTATAACGAGGATGGCACAATTAGTAGAGCACACCGACTACGGCTCAGAGCAAAGGGCCATATAGATCCAAAAAAAACCAGTCTTGGGTTGGTATGTTAAAGAAACCATGGATAGAAAAAAAATTTACAGTCTTGGGAAGATGGGAAGAGGTAGTGCTTTCAAATAATATTTTTTTTTTTTGAAATTAACGCTTCCATACTTTCAAGTATCTGCCACATAAACCCTGCCAGTTTACCTTCTTCTGTGGCCTCACACTCATTCTGGTCCTCCCTCCTCTGCGCGGCAGAAACATCTCTTCCTCTCCCTGCGTCCGGCTGCATCGGGCACCAGCCAAGGTCGGAGGGTTATTTTTAAGAAAAAGTGCTGGTTCATTGGGAAAGTGGTGTTTGATGCTTAGTGTTTCTAGCTTTATTTTATATTAGGGGAAAAAAAAAACCAACAAAAACCACCAACAACAAAACAAACAAACAAAAAACCAAGAAAACAAACAAACAAAAGCAACAACAACAAAAAAATCGGGTTTATTGAAAAAAAAAAAAAAAAAAAAAGAGGGAGGGAAGCAAACAAAAAGCTCACGCACCTCCCCGGACCGCGCACTTTGCGGGGATCAGGCCGGGGAAGGCGATGCGCTGCGGGACCCTCTCTGCTCCCCTCCCACGCGGGACGGGCCGTGTCCCCGCACGCAGCCCGGGGAGGCCGGTCCCGCTCCACGCCCCCGAAGCGTGGGCCGGGAAAGGGCTCCCCCTTCCCGCCCCGACGGCTCCCTCCGGGATGGGTCCCACCGACCGTGCGCGGGGGCGGCCGCTGCGCGGGGGCGGAGCGGGCACCGCCGGGTCCTCCCCCCCCTCCCAACCCCAGGCTTCCCCGCCCCCTGCCCGTCCTCCGCTTCCCCTTCCCACGCGTGTCCTCCCCCCCGGGTCCCCGACCCTCTGCGAAGGGGAGGGGGGGGCACCGCTCCGCGCTCCTGCCCCCCCGACGGGGGGGGCTGAGGGTCCCCGCCGCCCCCAGCGTGGGCCGAGGAATCCGCCGACGGGTCTCCCTGGCCCCGGTGCCCGGTCCCCGGGGGCGACCCCCTCC
>JAOXJM010000002.1:32200887-32228660 GCA_026413425.1 Tringa solitaria
GTGAGGGTGGCCGGGCTTTGTCTCCAAAGCCTTCCCACCCACCCACCCCCAAAGCTCATTAGGAATCGTCGCACCGCGGCTGTCGGGGCGTTTGGTTTTACTTCTCCCTGGCCCTTCAGCAAGGGGCTGGAGGAGTGTTGTCCCTCCAGAAGCAGCCTCCCTTCCCAGTCCCAAAGGGATTCTCACTTGGCACAGGGTGCAGCTCGCAGAATGAGTAGGAGGAGGGAGAAGCGCCTGCCACAGAGCTCAGAAACCCAAGCGTTGCAGCAACCAAACCCTCCCCTCATGCTCCTGTCCATGGCTCCTGGGGGTGGTTGCAAATGAAGCCCTGGGAGAGAAAAAACCTTGAGGTTACAGATTCCCTGAGGAGAACGGGGCTATATTTCCCCCCATTTGGGGTGTGTGCTGGAGGGGGCAGCTCTGCTCCTTTTAGGCTGTTGCTGGTTGCTCGGGTTTGGGGAAGGGGTGAAAGAAGAGGGGCAAGTGAAGTCTTTCTACCCAGGCAATGATTTTGGGGGTGGGGGAGAGGGGATGAAGAAGTAGCTGGTTATCTTGAGGCTAGTTCTGCTGTTTAATCACCAGGCTAAAAAGCCCCCCACCAAAGGTCTTCATCCATGCTAAAAAAGAGGAGGAACAGAGACTGATACCCAAGCCTTGGTTGCTCCTGAGGCATATGAAGAGTGTTTGCCTCTCAGAAATGAAATGATGGACCCACTTGCTTGGCTTTGGTGTGAACAAAGAATGAAATAGGAAGTGCTCCTATTCAGGGTGAGAGTCCTGGACATCTTTGAATCCACTTAGCATTATATGCAGTGTCAGGATGCTAGTCCTGAGTGCTCTCAAATATTCCCAGAGGTTACAAGCTCAAGCACTTGACTCAAGCGAAAGCTGAGACTTTTAAAGATGGATACAAAGCAAGCTAAACCTTCCTCTGGAGTATCCAATAGACCCTACGCAGCCAATTAGTGCATTTCTCTCTCCATCCCAGCAGCATGAGGAGCAAGGGGACAGTGGGAAGGACAGGAGGTATCAGGGGAACTCCTACTCCAGGGGAATCTGGTTGGGGTCGGGAGGAGAAAAATAATTGCAGGGTGCTTGAAAAGCACATGTGGCTCATCCAGCAGGATATATGTGCTCTGAATAAATGTCTTGTGCCTGTGTTCGGGCCAGGCTTGGGACAGCACCACCCCTGGGCCCCGCTGTGGGCTGAAATCCCCCAGGGACAGGTATCAAGAGCCTGAGGGGTGGGAGGGATAGGGATAAGTGTGGTGGGTGAGAGGTGGAGAGAGTCCTTCAAAAGTGCTCATGGACACTACAACTGAAGCCTCACTGACACCCTTCCTCAGGAGGTGGGGTGTCCTTATGTCTGGGGGTCAAATATACTGTTTATACATCCTCAAGATTGCTTACTTGATACAGCTGCTGCTACTTGTTCTTTGTTGTTTTGGGGTGGATTTTTTTTTTTTTTTTTGCTTGGGGTTGATATCACCTTTATATAGAAACACCCATTTTCTTGGGGTGCTTAGGTATAAGAGTGCATTCTGGAAATTCTTTCCAGGGAGCATATGCTACAGCAATCAATCAAATCCTCCACAGTCCTTGTTAACATGCAATCTGGAGCTGAACATTTTTAACACTCACTGTCATGAAGTACTGCCAGGCTGGGATCTTAGTCCTGTATCAAAAAACGTTCCTGTCAGAATCAAAGCCAGATGCAAATAAAAGCAAACAGTTTAGTTTGATGCTTTTTTTTTTTTTTTACAAGGCACTTGTCGTCTTTCAGATCATTTTGGTTTTGTTCCGAAAGGAGAAGGCGTTGCACTACTGAACGTTTGTCAGGACAGCATGCTGAATCCAACCCTGTTTCATAGAAGAGAGGTAAACACAGCACGTCTGTGACAACATGGTACATGACTCGATGCAGGATGAGTTTTATTGACTATTGAAAAACTTCTCATTGCCCAAATAATCACCTTCTTGGTTTGACCTTTGTAATCCAGGAACATCTAATAAAGTAAGAATGCTAACATACGTATATTCGGACTGGAATAATTAAACCTTGCAGCTGTGGTCATAAACTTTCCTTTCAAGCAGCACCTTCACAGCACTCACACTTGCCCTAATCAAAGAAATGGAAGTTAGGAAAAGTGTGGGTTTGCTGTCCATTAACGTGAATAGGAAATGTGTATTGCAAAAATCTCTCTCAATACAAGTACCAGTAACTCAATTTGGAATAACTTGTGGTTAGTGGGATTTGCTTTTAAGCAACCGAGTTCAAAAATGTAATAGAGCAATAGTGGGAAATGGTTTAGATTAAGCAAATAATGCAAAAATCATTTCTGGATATATTTTTATTAAATTTTCTCATTGTCACAAGCTCAGAGCCTGATACTGCAAATGGCTGAGAAGCTCCTGGGAATTGCTAAATACTTTGCAGCCCTACCATGTATAGGAGGAGGCTGAGAAGGTTTTAAAGCACTTCGGAGGAAACAGATTTATATCTGAGATGTCGATGAAAAAACCTGCAGAATAAATTGTGTCAGAATTATCATACTGGGCAGTGAAAACCTTTTTTAGAAGAACATAAATATGAATATACTGCTACAGACACAGGGCCCGTTTGGCCCGATACTCCGTTTCACTTTTCCAGCTGCAAACTGTTTTCAGAACTCCGCGTGGTTGGTAGTCAGTCTTAATGATTGTTCTAAACACCTCTCTATTCTCTTTGTTTAATGTATGTAAACCCAACATCCTTTGGCAAGGAATTTTCCAGCTGCATGAGAAACCATTCTGTTTTATTTGTTTTGAAGCAGGTTTCTGCTTGCCTCATTTGATGGTTCCCAGTTCTGGTCCCAGAAGAGACAACAGACAGTTGACCTGCTCTCTCCAGACCACCCATGAGTTTGAAGGCCACTGTTATATACTGCCTCAGATATTTTTTCCCCTGGCCAAAGGCACTACTTGGTCATTCCTTATGTGAAAGCTGTCCGTACCTTCAGCCATCCTTGCTGCTGTTTGAAATTTTCCCAGTTTTAATATATGCTGAGAGCAGGGCACCAGAACTCCTTTGACTATTCCAGGTATGTGTAAATCATGCATTTGTGCAGTAGTACACTTTGGTTTTCCAGATGCCACTTTGACCTCTCTCTGTTCCTTGCTCCTCTGGTAAGGACACCAAACCTGACTACATTATCTCTAAGCACAACCTCTCAGGAAGCTCTGTTACTTTTGATTAATTATGAACATCAATGCTTTTCAACCCTGTGTTTCAGATCAATGGGAAAAAAAAAGAGAGAGACCGGCTGTAATAAGAGGATTTGTAAATCTGTTGTCAAAAAGCACTATTGAGTCAACGAGGCAGATAACCAGAAAAGTAGCAAGCACACAGGCTTATTTTTGTCTTAGCCCTGAAAGCCTCTTTTCTATAGTGAAAGCTTCCGTATTGATGAACATATGATATCTTGTGATCCGATTTGCTGAGTGTTTGACCCAGAAGAAACCATTGTAACCATGTAGGATTTCTTCACAGTATGGACATTTTGCTTACACACAGCTCAGTAGGTCTTGGCTACACAAGGCTGTTTCAATTTTTAATGAAAGACTCCTAGAAATGAAATATTAAATACCTCTTTCTGTAAAGTCCAACTCCCCATATTATGACTACTAACATTGTAAAGAGCAACAATACTGCTCGTTGCTCAAAGTGTTTTAGAGTGATGGATGAAAAGGAAGATTTTGTTTTTAAAGTTGGATATAGCTTGCAAAGGTCACTAACCTCGAACTGAATCCTGCAGTTCTTGCTTACTAAGGTCAGTGGGAGTTTCAAGTAATAGGAAGAATTTTATCAACTGAGAACTGGGCAAAACCTTATTGACTTTTTTTGAGGAAAATCCTTTAAAATTCAAAAGACACCCCAAAGAGAGATTCTTTAAGCCATCTGAAAGAGAAAATAACTGTTCTACACTCTGCCCAGACGTAACAACAATTAGTGCCAATCCCTTCTTTTGATTCATTTTAAATTTCCCTGTTAATTTCTGGGAGAAATCGTTAAAGAAACCCATTCCTTACAGTCTGCATTTTCCCTCCTGGGAGCTGGAGATGTTTCTGCTGTATCAATGGGAACCTGTAGTTCAGAACAAGAGACTTTAAACATGAATTGGCTCCAATGGAAACCCACAGAAGCTGGTAATCTGTGTGCATTACAGCACTGGCTGATCAATGGTAATTCAGGGATAGAGTGGCGTGTTGTCAACTGAGAAATATTTCAAGGCTTGATTAGTTGTGCTTCTTTTCCATTGGGACTGTAGTGCAATCTTCACTTATAAAGACATGTGATCTGAAAGCCTGAGGCAGAACAATCCTTGTTTTCACAGGAGAAGCTTTTCTAGGATGCAAAAGATTTTACATCCTCATCCTTGTTTTTAAAAGCAGTGTCTTCTCCACAAAATTAAAAAAAAAAAAAAAAAAGCAAGCTCAGGATGGCATCAACATCACAGCCTCTGCGAGGTAAAAGAGCATGTAAAAAAATATTTTGGGCAGTGTTTCCTCATGCCTGCTTCATTCTGTCTCTTGTGATCTATGCTTTTCTCGGGGCTCTCATGTTTTCCCACATTGAAGGTAACCGGAAGGTCAATTTAAGTGAAGAATATAGAAAATTTCTGCAGAATCTGTGGTACATCTCCAGAAACTTATCAGGTATGTACTGGAATTTTGAAACTCCTTTATTGTATAGGGGAGTTCCTCATTCTCTTGCTTTTTGAAGGAAATTTTTTGGCTTTTGAAGACATTCTTCAAAAGACTTGCAGCTGAACCTGCAAACAGCATTTTCCCTCTGCTTAGCTCATGACTGCTGTCCTTTGCTTGTCATCCTTAGCTGTGATTTTGACTGCGGACTTCCCTGCTCCCTGTGTTCCTGCCTGAAAAGACTTTTCCTGAGGTGTTCTCCCTTTTGCCCAAGTTACATCAGGTCCTTAAAGAGCAGCTGAGATTCCCATGGTATTTCCCTCTGATTGCTGGGGACTGAATCCTCTGTTCCCTTCTCTGAGCCTCTGGCGATGGGATGTCTGGATGGAGGCACATGCAGTGCTGTGCCCCAGACCTGGTGGTGCTGATGGGGGGGAATAAAGGGGAGGAGAAGGGGTAGAAATCCTCCTGGATCTGTGTTGGGGCTTATCCATGGGCTTGGACTTTCTCTCAGGTAGCTGTGATGTGTTTGGGACAAGCATCCCTGTGGACAGTGTCCTTTCAAGCAGGGTTCAGCCATGGGGGGAGGATCGAGGGGTGCAGGCTCTGGGATTCACAGTGGGGCGCTGGGCAGTGCCTCCTGAGTGGTTCATGTGGGTCACGTATATCTAGTGTCTCTGGGTCAAAAGAAGACTAATCTCCTGGGGACTCCAAAATGAAACAGGACTTTCAGGCTAAAAGCTGAATATTCAATTTTCTTTCTGCTTATTTTTGTGTCATATTCTGACTTTGTTAGAGCATAGATTGTTTATTTTTTCCTTGTTTCTTTATTCACTGAAGCCACTGGACCCACCTGATTTATTTTTTTTTGGGGGGGTTGGTGTGTGTGGAAGGGAGGCTGGGGGAAAGGAGCAGAGTGAAGTGAATATTTTCATCTACTAAAAAAGTACAAGTAAATCCTCAGCTGGAATTAACTTCACTGGAATAACAGGCTGGCTGCTCCCTGAGTGGTGGTCTGCAAACACTCACCGTATCCCCTGTCGTTGCTGTAACAGATAACATGACAGAAAATGAGGAGATATTTAAGGATAAAATCCATGCACTGCTCAACACAGCTGAACGAGACTGGTTTGTCAATCCAAAAGATATATGGACTTTCTTTGGGTCTCTCTTTTTCTGCTGCACAGTATTCACAACTGTGGGTAAGTTCAGAGGTAAAGTAAACCCCTGCAGAATTAATTGCTATTGCTGCTTTCTCTAACGAATTTCTTCCAGGGAATTAAAAAAACCCCAAACAAACCCCCAAGCCAAGTCCCCTGGATTTTTTCTCCTGAGTATTGATGATGAGTCTGCAAGGGGTTTTGCAAACACAGATTGTAGAGATGTAGCTGAGTCACAGAAGCAGGTCAGAATTCAGTAGCGAGTGATGGTACACGCTAATGAGCTGCATCATGACATGCATACTATAGCATGTACACATATACAACATGTACACAAAACTATGATATTAAAGCAAAAAGAAAGCTCCATCTGTGAACACCTCATAAATCACAACATTCTCTCTCTCTCCCCCTCCTTTTCCCTTCTCTTCCTCTTTTTTTTTTTTTTTTTTTTTTGGTTCAAGGTTATGGGAATACCTATCCTGTGACACGGATTGGAAAATACCTCTGTATGTTGTATGCTTTATTTGGCATCCCTCTGATGTTCTTGGTCCTGACAGACATGGGAGACATCCTTGCGACTGTCTTATCCAAGTCTTACAATGAATTCAAAAAACTACAGTCAAAAATTCTAGCCTCTAAACTCTGTTCTGGATCCACATGTAACAAAGGGGATGAACTGAAAACCAGAGCACAGTCTAAAGTGGTCATCAGTGAGCCCTTGACTATAATGGAATTGCTGAAAAGTCAACCAGGAGTTAAAAGGAAGCCAATCAAATATCGCAATGCCGAAATTTTTGAAATGTTAATTGCCAGAGAAAATGAACACACAAACCTAGCAAGAAATAAAAGCATTGAGAGATGGAGTTCATGTCCTGAACTAGCCAGGGGAAAGACAATGTCTAGAGTAATTGAGAATTTTGACAAAATTGGGAAACAGTTAGAAAAATTCGATGTGCCCATTGTATTAATGGTGCTGGTTATCTTTGTGTACATCTCCTGTGCGGCTGCGATTCTTCCAAACTGGGAAACCAGGTTGGATTTTCAGGAAGCCTTTTATTTCTGCTTTATCACCTTGACAACTATTGGATTTGGAGACACACAACTGGAACATCCCAAGTTTTTCTTGTTTTTTTCCCTCTATATTATTATTGGCATGGAAATTGTCTTCATTGCTTTTAAGCTGGGCCAAGACCGCTTAATTGGTTTGTATAAAAAGGTGATTTCATTTTGTGGGGAGAAAAAGGTGCCGTCAAAGAAGATATATCCAAAATAAGAGTAGTCATTTCTCTTTCACTTGCAAGCACTGGCCCCTGTAATGAGATATAACTGTTCCTGTGCATTTGTCCTCCCTGCCTTGGGCTGGCAGGAGGCATTTTTTATTCTGAATTCCCGTGAGAATCTGCTGTAAAATGGCTGAATACCTCAGGAGACACTTGGTGTGGGCATCTCCAGGGAGTACTTTCCAACATGGTCCCGTCTCATAAATAATGAAAGAAGATGATGCATGATGAAAAAGCAGAAGGCTCTCCCTGCCAGTGCTCCTTAGGAATCTTTTGCAAAGCTCTGACCTTCAGCAGCCTTTCTGTCCTCTCTCCCACGGCAAACCAATATAGGCTTTTTTTTTCCAGCACTTGTCCAAGCATGGGCCAGATCACTGTCTTCTCCTGCCACCTTGCCAGCAGCCAGGGACAGCTTGGTCGTGGCTGTTGGCGCTGAAGTGTGACAGTGTGCTGCTGTAATTTATCAGCATGCCACTGATCTATCATCAGAGAGCTGGGGAGCAGAAGCATGAACCCAGCTGCTCTGCCATCATGGCCATGTGTATTGCAAGCATTGCCATTTTGTGCAGGCCAGAGGCATTTTACAATTAAGGACCGAAAGACAGGACACTGAATTTTCACCTCTTTCTCTGTATCCTGTCCAGAAATCAGTTACAAAATCGTTCATTTGTTTAGGGCTGAAACCACTCCTTTTTCACCATCGTTTATCATATCTGTACTCAGCCCAGAGTCAATATGTGCCCCACAGTGTCCAGCTATGGAAGTGCTTATGACAAGTTCTGCTCTTGAGATGGCCACGTGAGTGAAGGCACGCAGCAAACCTGACTACAACAGTGGACAAAAGTTCCATCTCCTTGCTGTTAAAGAAGCATGGTGTTCTGGGGACACTGGTCCCAGAAGTCCTAACCCACGTTTTACTCTGCACGGGCTGCTTGACTTCTGGGAGTTCCTTGACCCACTCACAGAAAGAAAAACCCACCTGTTTCACTGGGATGTCATGAGGATCCTGTAGTTATATATTTGTGGAGAACATTAATATGTGAATAAAGTTGTTTCTTCACGATATCATTCATAATCTGGATCAAGCTATCAATGATAGATAATTTTTTCTGTCAAAAAGCTAACAACCCCACACTTTATAAAAGAAATCACTGACTTTAATTAATTGTCTCTTAACTTGTAAATTGTATGCATGTGGGCTGAATGTGAAGGCATCTCTAGATATTAAAGCATGCTTGATTATGATGGAATGTACGCTATTCTCCATAGTAAATGTGCCATTTGAAGCTGAGATTTTTAGGTTATTTACATAGCATCTTACCTCTCTGTTACATTTACATTCCATGTACATGGCAATGTGTATTCAGTCCTTGCAAATAACTAGTGATTAAGCACCGATAATTCGCAAAATATATAATAAGTGATGGTATATAGAAAAGTCTTTATAAGAATAACAATAAAGAATACAGCAGCTGGAAGGAACTCTGGTTAACTTTCTCATGTTTGCCATGACTTTGGCTTCACATACAAAATCCCTCTGTTTAGACTACTCTCATCTTACTTTATTTTATGTGTTTGGATTAAAATCAATGTAGAACTTCGGACCCATGCCAAAGTTTTCAGAAATCAATGAAAAGACTCTGATGATTTAATGGGCTTTGGATCAGAGAACTGCACTTCCCGCTCCTCGGGGTTTTTCCTTGTGATATGTGTGACTGCCAGCACTAGTAAGAACTGGTCGTTGTATCATTTGACTTGTTTCTCATATATCAGTGAGATCTCATTCACAGAGAGGGTTTAATCCTGAATTTATAGTCTAGAGATTTCCCACTGATGGTACCCTGATACCTTCACTTTTACTTTACGGACTTAGAGAATTTTGGCTGGATCTGCAATAAGCATTCTGCACCCAATTATTCTAGTTATGGCCAAGGGATGGCAGTAAGCAGCTTTCCTTCATATAGAACCTGTCAGTTACGGGGAATAAAAATGTATTTTGTAGAAGAGGAGAGAACAAATCACCATGACCTTCTATAAAGCGACAGAGCACCTGCTCTTGAATACAATGCGCAGCTCTGGTCCTTCACCTCCCAAATGATATAGCAAAATTGGAAAAAGTTTATAGCCCAGGGAAAAGGATGAACAAAGATAGGGAACAACTTCCACATGAGACACGTAGAGTAGCTCTCTGGTCTGGAAAGAGGTGAGAGACTACAGGGGAGATGTGTAACATTAGAAGGCACGGAGGAGGGAAATAGGGAATGATGGAATGATTGTTAAATGCCTTCTGTTATGAGAGCTAAGGCTGCCAAACAAAACTTTCATGTGCCAGGTTTAAGAAAAGAAACAGAAAGAAGAGAAAATGGTACTTCACACAACATATAATTAAGCTGTAGATACTCCTTGGCATGAGAGGATGTGGCGATTAAAAGTTCACATTAGATCAATGGGAGATGGGACAAAATCATGAAAGAAAAACTTGAAAAACAATTAAATACAAAGATAGCACTTCTGGTTCGATAATCACTGAGTCCCGAGCTGGTAGATAAGGAGGAAACATCTCTACAGACTTGCCTGTCCTTGTGTTCTTCCTTTGCAACCCACATCTCTCAGAAGCAGAATGCTGGTCTGCGTGGTCTTGTTGGGGCCTGATTTCATTGCCCAGAATGCACTGAAACAGATTGCTTTGTAGCTAACAAAATGTTGAGCAAATCTAACTTCTGAAGAGCTATTTAGTTTCACGTTTGTGTGAAAGGTAAACAAACCGGTTCCCAAGATTTCCTGAGCGAGCACACCCTGATTCTGCAAAACATATCACAAAAATTGTCGTTTGGGCAACACAACCAGCCTGCAGCAAACGTAACGTGGTCATTTGCCCTTGTATTGTGGACCTGAAGGAGGGTGGAGAGACAGACACATGCCCAAACGTCAGGGATGAAAAGGTATTTATGTCTTCTACTCGGGTGCACTGGACGATTGCTCCCGCACAAACAGGAATATCTAGGCTAATTTTCTTACTATTACATTTGGAAGGCAGTTTCCCAGATGACAGAGCAGCAGGCAGCAGCCTTGCCCTGAGAGTGACCACAGAGGTGCTTTGGTCTCTACAACGGGATCTGAAGGTAGCTCAGTAAAGACAGCAGCAGAGTTAATGAAAATGAAACAAAGTGGTGTGTAGTGGCTCATTTAGCGAGACCCATGCATAAATATTTATGAGTTGACTGCTCTTATCATGGTCTAAATCCTAGAAGAATTCACAGCCCCTGCCCCCAGAAGTTTTTATTCAACAAAATTGACATGGAAATCAGCTTTGTTTGCATCAAAGCAGTACAAAATACGGCTTTTCGTAACTTTTTTTCCATCATGTGCTGCGTGAGGTGGTGGATTAGCCGTGAAGGGCTTCATGGAAGAACTTTTCTATCAGGAAAGACGTGACTGATGGGAAGAGAGTTGCTTGATGTGTAACCCACAAAGGATATGAGTTATTACAGGCCCAGCTGGAGAGCTTTACAGATCAAATGCACTTGGCGCTGAAGGATGCTGGATCAATCACTCCTGATTGGGCCAAGATGGCAGCTGTCACGATCACTTAGGAGCAGAGAGGAGGGTATTCCTGGTGTGGGAATTACAGAGGGGGGGGATGGAGGAATGAGGGGAAGGGGCAGAAAATAATCTTGGGGCAGAAAGGTTAGAGGGAGAAAAAGACAGCAACAGCAGAGGAAGGAGACATTTTCCGTATAGACATAAATATGGTGAAGAGATGCTTGAGAGACTGCAAATATGGTGAGGGCTGGTGCCTCTGGCCTGGGGAAGCCCACATTCAGAGAACCCTTCTTAGATCAGAACAGTGGTCATGGTTGTTGGGCTCCAGGACAGGTCTCACCATCAGCAGCCACAGAGAGGGCAGAAGAATCTGTGCAAGGAAGCCTCCTGAGAGATAAAACAGCAGCAGAAAGAAGTTACAAGAACTGGACTGAAAAGGCATTAATGAAACCATCAGAAACATTCCTCTTATCCTCTGCTTTGTCATTTAAAGAACGACAATCCAGTCAGAAGCATCTTTTACACGAGCAATACGTCTGAGGACTCAGGAAATTCTTAATGGGAAGTGGGACTTGTCATCTGTGTGCCAGTAGTTCAGATGTAGTCCAGATTTTAGTGGGCTCAACGTTAATAACATCTGATAGCACTTTGATGGCCTTTATGCTTTTTCAACTCGTTCCAGGTGGAGATGCACCCACATCACAAAAACACTCTCATATAATGAATGCTAATAGCACGCGTGGTGGCAGGCTCAGCAGAGGCAGGGGCTGAGCCTCCAGCTGAGAAGAGTCCCTGCAGTCCCCTTTGCTTCCAGGTTCCCAGCATACCTTGTGATCCTCACTTCCAGCCCACAGGGTGCATCAAACGTAGCGTGTGTGGCTGTTGCATGCAATATGAGTGTGTTGGGAACCCAGAATGATGGGCCTTATTATTTTCCCCAGCTCTCACAGATGGAACACTTATTTTAATTTTAATTTTTAATTTTTTACTTCTATTTCTATTTTTATTTTTATTTATTTTAATTTTTAATCTTTTATTATTATCAACAATTTATTATTACTATTAATATATTATCTTTACTATTATTGCTGCTGTTGTTATTAAGCCCCTCCACAGACACCTCCAGCAGCCTGTACTCAGCTGTTTTGCCAGGCCCTATTATATTCTAAGAACAACCTAAAGTACTTAGTTAGGCCACTTTTCCCTTTATTCCTTACATTAGGCACCACATATATGGTAGAAAAAATATTTCTCCAGCCATTCAAAATGATAGGCCGCATTACACAGAGAGCAAGGGAGATCAAGTTGCTCTGGATAAATTTCAATTATCTTTGTTAAAGCACACAGGCACAGATGGTGACAGAAATACTAGGAATTTTCTCCATCACTCATAGCAAGTAATAGCTGTGTGAAGACAACAGATCTCTCATATACGAGGCCAATATTTTCAGGGTGGCAGCCCCAGGTCTAAGTGCAAACCATCATGGACAATGAAGTCCGTGAATGCACGGCTTGTGCGTGCCGATAGCTGGTTGTCCGCACATGGAGCTCATTAGAGAGTTTTAGGAAGTGTTTGGACAAATGTTAGTTGGCTTGTGTGCTCGTGGTTTTGCATGTGAATCTAAGCTTTCTCTTTTTTTTTTTTTTCTTCTTTCTTTTGAGTTAAGAATTCAGTCTCTCAGTAGATAAAATCTAGTTGGCTTGAGGTGAGCTCAGACTTTTTCAAGCTGATGAAGCTCTCAGGGTCTGGGCAGAGCCAGAATCCTCCTGACGCTGAATTTGTGCATAAAACTTTATGTCTGTGCGTTTTCAGGATGTACCAAAGTCCAAAGAAAATAGAAAGAAATGGGCAAAAAGGGAAGGGAAAGAAAAGCAAAAAGAACAGACTACAGATTTGACAGGGAAAAATGAATTGCTGTGTCAAGCATCTACTGATGAGAAATCAGGGTAATGATGCTGTCAAACAACGTTGACTCATTACATTATCTGCTTCCACAAAGCCCTGTGTGAACAGGAAAACTGAGAGAGAAGACACCACAAAATCAGCATATAAAATCGCCAACGTAGTTGATGCGCTGCTGGGAGAGAGTGGTTTGATCTGCCGTGCGATGCAGACTGTCATCGTGCTCCCTGGAGGGGAAAGCCACCCGTCTGCTCTCTTTTGTCACATGCAACAAGAAGATTTGAGAAGCAGTGCTGGAGTTGGTGGTTGGGGCTCTGACTGTGGGTATAGAGCACTCACGTTCTACAGTTTCCCCACTTTGCGCCTTTCTTGTGACAAGCAATAGAGGTTGTTTCTGCTAAAGGAATTTGTGAGTTTGGGGAACTCAGTGTATGCCTGAAGCCTTCTGCCCAGCAGCTTGATATTACACTTGGTTCTAGGCTGTTTTTCTCTCACACAACCATCCAAAGTCTCAGGAGAGCAATGACTGCCCAGATTTCACTGATGCTTAATCCACAGTTTTCCAAATACACTTGCCAGCCAAAAGCACAAGGGTGCTGCACTTCCCAGGGGATAGAACTGGCTGATGCCTGCATGAAAACATCTGACAACACTTAAAAGAAGTTTGAAAAAGCTAGAAGTTTTGAACATATCACAGTAGCTTTTTCTTATGAAGGTTCTTTTGGATGTTCTTACTAAAGCTTTCAAAGCAAATCTGAGCTTGCAGGAGGATTTTTGGCTGAACTGCAAAATGTTGATGGTGAAAAGAGGGCTTTTGAAAAGGTTTTAACAGTTTCATCTGTTGATGAGCCATTCATGTAAGAAGGGAAGGACCTGAAAGATAAAGTTCTTTGTGATCCCCCATGCTGTCGCTGTAACTCCAGCTTCTCACACAGAGTCGGTGACGTGCTGGGTCACTCTGCTGGTGAAAGAGAACTGGCTTTATCCAGGGCTGATTCCAAGGAATCATACATCCTTTCCATACATCCCAGCAGAAGAGCAAATTCTGGCACAATCCACTTCAGACAAAGCAATATGTGGCATTTTTGTTAAAAGATGTTTCTCAAACAGTTCAGAGAGCTTTGTAGTTACTGGGAATGGGGGGAAAAAAGAATGTAGGCCCATGAACTTTCCCTGGAGCTGAAGAGCAGGACATGATTTGCTGTACTGAGAAGTTTGATTTACGGTCTGAGTCTGTAAATAAAAAGTACATGCTTGGGCTAACATTTGATAGCCATCAGCACTTCTGTCTGCTCTGCAAGAACAGTTACGCTGCCAAATGGTTTTTGCAGCAATTTGCTATGCTGATGAAACAAATACATTCTGTGCTCAAAGAGATTAAGGACTGGCATGTAGACATGTTTTTACTTTATAGAAAAGCCACTTCTAGATGCTACCTAAGAAACAGAGGGCTGAATTCTGATCTTCTTGAAATCCATGGCAAAGCTCACAGTGGCTTCAGTGAAATCAGGTTTGGAAACAAGTGACAAGTAGAATATGTATTGCCATTAATCCGTTTGATCCTGGTTTTGGAAGAACCGTTTAATGTCTAAACTGTCATCTCATGGAAAGGTTTTTTTCTACACAAAACCTGGCTAAATTTCTGATGGTTGTTGCTTTTCTTTTCCTTTTCTCATGAAAGGGCTCTCTACTTTCCTTCACTATCAGCAGTGACCTGCAACGAGGACAGGATCACAGACGCTGGAGACAAGGAAACTTCTCAATGAAATAAATCCAAGTTCTTCTTGGTAAAAACCAGACACACATTAAGATGTGTCTTATAACTACATCAAGCACTCTTGTGGTTATTAATTATTTTTCCTGTAGCCAAGTTTTTTTACTGGTTTTGGGCAGAGCTCCCCGTCTCAGTTCCCGTCAATGGCCCATCACGCCCTCGGGTCCCCAGGCAGAACCTGACATGTGACGTGCTCCCCGGGACACCGAGGCTCACCCTGTGATGGGCCAGAGGTTCACTTCTGCTTTGGAGAAACATTGAGATTCTCTCTGTTGGCCTCGCTTTCCATTAAAAGAGAACAGGGAAACAGAAGCACCGATATTAACAATGCTATAAACACAGCAACTGAGGAAATCATTTAACTCAGTCTCCATGCAATTTTAAAATAGATTTTAGGGATGATGTTCAAATAAACACTTTGACCAACCCTTGAGCTAATCAAAGCCTAGTGTTTTTAAAGTAAGGCATTTTATTTTTGTTGTTTATAAGCTTTTACTGATGGGAACAGGAAACCGTGTTAGAAACTGTTCTCAGTATTTTTATAGCTTGGAAAATGGTGTCATAAAAAAAACATTAGGGAGTCTGTTCCTGTAAAATTCTCCAGCCTACTGCTTCAGACAGAAGGATTTGAAGTGACTGACTTTGGTAAAAGCTTCTTTGATGCAAAAATCTCACCTGCTCTTTAGTCTGAATAGCATCACTGAGGAGCTATAGAGCCTTTCAGAATAGCTAAGTTAAAAATAAGGGGGACAAAAGATTTGGGCCCTGATTCTGATTTAACTTCCAGCAGTTTCAGAGGGAAGCAGCCCTGTCAAAGTCCGCAAAATCATTAAATGATATACCCAGCATGGGACTAGGGTCAGACTCCTGGAATTCTGTTAATAATTATTATTGGTGGTGTTTATTATTTTTCTTATGGCAGTTCCTTGGAGCATCTTAGAGCAGGACCTTAACTAACCATCCTTTATCTAAGAGCCTCTATGCACGCCTGCCGCAGCATGCATCTCTAACTAAAGCAGACCTTAGCACTTCCTGCCGGCGCTGGCTGAGCAAGAAAGAAAAAATCTTTATGGCGAGTTCACAAATATGTGTCACTGGGTGATTGAGTAGATCTGTGAAGCAGCTGCGGTGTATTTCAAAAAGGAAGAAACCTAGTGAAATAGGAGCCGTGAAGGCAGAAGCCTCATGCAACACAATGAGATTTCATGACAAGGAAAGCCTGCGCGTTGCCTGGTTGTCCTGCTCCAGCTGTGTCACTTCACCCTGCCAGCTGTGCTCCAGATCGTGGGCACTTGACCTGACCAATCAATCAGTCGCTGCCTGACCAATCCATTAGTTTGGGGTGTTAGTATTTATAAATTCCTATTCTGATCTCTGCAAAAACCTCTTGGATAGCTCCTCTGAATATTGGAAAAGGCATGAGTTTGTCAGTCTTCAGTTAGTTGTTAATCTGGCATTCAGCAATGATCTGGATCATTCTCATTCAAGGTGCTTGCAGCTGCCCGGAAAGCTGGAAGAGAGGGGTAACCCAACGCAGCAAGAATTTGACAAGTTCAGGACAAGTAAAACACTTTTGCATTCTCCAGAGCGGAAAGAGAAATGTGATGAACTTGCAAAACTGCAAATCATCAAGCACATTTTATGAAACTGGACTAGAAGGCATGTATGTCAGATAAGGGCTTATATAGAAATGTTTATGGTCATATGATTATATTGTTGAGATTATGTGATTTATAGCAAGAGAATCTGTATTCATGAGTCCATGAGCATCACTTGTTCGCAGAGGAGAGCTGCCTTTGAACCAGGCTGGAGCAGGTGCAGAAAAGAGATCAGTCAGAAGAGCAACCGCACTCGAGTATTTGTTATTTGGTGAGAAGAGACTAAGAGAGACTGAAAGACTCTCAAATCTGGCAAGGAGAAGAACTCATGGACCTAGGATGGCCCTTTCTTCACTTCTGCTCTGGAGTTAGTGAAGCAAGATGCATCCTTGCAGTCTTTACCACTACAGAGGTCTTTGGGTCCTTGCAATCTGGAGAATACACCCCTACTCCTTCCTGCAAGATTAACAGAAACTAACATAGAGAAAACCTCTCTGGACTAACTGCCTATTTTAATTTAATTTCTAGTCCCAGAAAAAACAGTGAGTGAAGTTAAATTTTTATTCCAACTGGAAAGCAATAAACACAAAATATTATCCACTTGAGCTGAAGTTCTCTTAAACTCCCAGAGGTTCCTTGCTACCTCCTACTTGTATAAGGAAAAGAGAAGCCAAAATGCCAACAGAAGAGCAAAGCAGAGAAGCTGGCCATAACCTAAGTCTGTCTGCTTCCTGAAGGCATTAACAGGTCATAATACCCCTGCCGAGCCCCCCCAGGATCCCCCCACCTTGCCTAGGACCAGCCCAGGGCCATCAGTCCCTGCCCCAGTGATGGCATAGGAAGCCAGTCTCCAGCTCCCCACAGCCCTGCTCTGCCCGACCATGGACCTACTGAGCTGGGCTGACCCACAGACAGGTTCCAGCCTGGCCTCTTACTGCTCATGGTCTCAGCCATTTCCGTATCTACATATTAAGTATAAGTTCTATACTCCTGTAGAGTTGTGGTCACTGTTACACTGGGGGTGACTTCCAATTATTTATCAACACACTGTCCTCATGCGTGCAAGAACTCCTGTCTCTCTTCCACGGAGAGGAAACAGAGGACTGAAGAGATGAAATGATTTTGCTTAGGGCTTGAACCTAAATGTGGTGGGTGTTCTTGTGGGCTTTTCCATTGTGATGCTATCTCTCTAAGAGGAGGGGCCTAAATGTGTAAATACTGCACAAGAGTATCTGCTTCTGGAGGTGGGGTCTTTGATTGCAGGAGGATGCTACCTGCCTTGCAGGTGAGTTGCTTCTGCACCTTGCCAACACACTCACCTCGAGGTACTTCCCCTTCTTCTGGACACGTAGAGTTTAACTGCTCTTCCCATGACCATAAAATCTGAGGTGTCACAATGCACTGCTGACGTATCAAAACCTTTTAGCAATGTCAGATTCATCATTCTTTCCGCTGAGAATTCATTAGTGCACATACGATCTGTTGACTCTGCTAGGCGTGGGGCAGTCTTGAGAAGGACAATCAAAACAAATAGGTTATGGCAACCGGTAAGTGCTTAAATTCCTAGAAAGGCTTTCCAAGTCATTGTGTACTTATGCTCTGACATGATCAAAGGCTATTCCGTGTGAAGGATATAATTTACAAAGAATTCAGTCCAGGTGGTTTAGCAGGTCATGTGCTTAGCTTGTAAAATAAATGGAGTCATAAATATTAATAAGTATGCTGAGTCCTTACCCAACAACACTGTGCTAGGAACAATTTTTCTGACTTCTTTTTGTTCTGGAGCCAGAGACCTTTGGTGGAGGCAATTGGCCAGGTAGGGCAGGAAGGCTCTTTGGGGTAGCAGGGACCCCGACACACTGACAGCATCCTTGTGTTTCCTGGCAGCACTTTGAGTTTGGTGGCTGGTTCTTTGAAACTCATCTACATGTGGTCATCATCAAGATGCAAATCTCGGCTATTGCATCTGCCTCCCCCAAAAAAGTTTTAAATTTCTAATTGTCCTGAGGGACATAAATTGTTTCCTAGTGGGTGAAGCTCTACTTTCTATATATACTGTATTGTTTTGAATGAATGAATGTATTTGAGGAAATTTATAGGCATCCATTAAATATAACCTGGAATTTCGCAGCCAAGTGCCTCTCTCAATGCTTCCTGGATGCTTTATGTCCTCTGCCATGATTCAGGTGGATCTTCATGGTGAGAGGATGAGGGGTTGCTTGCATAGCTCAGGTGAACTCCCAAATTTGGAGTGACTGACACCAATCGCAAAACTTATATTTTCTTCAAAGGAAAAACAAAGACCTTAAATGTGACCCTATCCCTGCATAATGCAGCTCCTGCCATTTTAGTTGTACTGCTGAAGTTCTGGGAGATGCCTCAGTGCATTTCAAAGACAATACCATCATTCCAGCCAAGGGAAGTATTGACTCAGTAAGGCCTGTGGAGTCAAGGCCTTTAATTGCCCTCTTCTCTGTAATTGTGCAGAAGATTCCTGGTGATTCCCAGCTGTGGGCACTCCCCACATGTGCCTCAAGTCTCCATTGCAACATCAATAGGGAAAGTCACTCATCGTAAAATAAAACACAACAGTAATACTCTATATTTCATACAGAGTATAGAAATAATGTGTATATTTCTAAACCTCCCTCAAAGCTAAGCAGTTATAATTATTTTATGAAGTGGGGTGAGGAGGGGTGGGGAGGAGGGAAGAGGCATGCCTGAGGTCACCCACTGCCAGGGGTCCTGCAAGCTGCCAGCTCTGGCCTCCTAGTCCATGGGAAGGAGCTCAGCCAGCCAGGACATCTCTCCTAATGGCCTGATTTTCAGTCAGCTTCATGGTGGGGGTTCAACACCGAAGGGATGCATGGGGTTCTTCTTCCTACCACACAAAACCTCCTCTCATTGGCATAGGGCCTGTCCAGACTGTGTCACTGGTCCTACTGGTGCCAGGACCTGCTGAACATTGCTGTACTGCTGTGCTTTGCCACGTGCTTCTGCCAGGTCATACCCTCCCTGTCTGAACACAGTTAAAGATTTAAACCTCAGCCTGTGAATCTTGCAGAAATAAGAGTGAAAGCCTCAAAGGTATTTACTTCTGGGAATACTTAGGAAAAACACTAAGTTATTTGATCCCAAACGGAGCCATCCTGGTTTTGGATTATGTTTATCAGTATTACAGTTGCCACTGAAATATAGTAGAAATGCATTTACGGAAAATGATATTTTCCTTTTCTTTAACATTTTTTCCTAGAAACGTCCTTTTCTTTCCATTCTTCACTCAGTAAGAGTGATGGACACTCTCCCTGTAGCATCCCTTTCACAGCTCTGCTTCTCTCTGGAGGAAAGTAAAGCTGTTCTCAGGCAGCTGCAAAATGAAGGATGTGTGATAACAAGTACAGTCTGACCTCCATAATCTCAGCCCTCGGAATTGAGGTTGGACTGATGCAATTTTTGGTATTGTTGTGGAAAAAGCTTCCTTTCCGTTTTCTTCGTTCTGGATTGAGCTTTTTGTGCTTCTGGTGGCCGTAATATGAAATAAAAATTGGGAGGCGGGGGGAATTAATGATTAAAGAATCCTCATTGCTGTAGGTGAGTTTGCTTTTTGTATTTCCTACGCTCACTTAACTACCTGTAACTCCAGATGCCTTGCCTGTATTTTCATTATTCAGGCTTGTCGGGCGTTAGGGCTGCGAAGAGAAACCCCCTTTAGCTCTGTTACCTTAAGCCACTAGATGGTGCAACTAGACCTGGTTCCTTCGGGAGGCCAACGGCCACCAGATGGCACGGCTGAGAGTCGGTCTTTCCATTTAATCTAATACCCAGAGTCATGCGACAGGGGCTGGGAATCCGGTCCTGCCCCGCCAGGTGAGCAGAGAATGACTTCGAAAATGTTATGCAACGTTAGGAGAAAAGTTTCTTTGTCTGGGAATAGTGGCATTTGTAAGCGTGGACTTCAGAAGGAGTAGAAGATGAATAAAGTTCAGGAAGACGGAAAGAAGAAAGAATAGCAAAAGACTTTAACTTTACATAGAAAAGTCCATCTCTTGAAAGTTTTAAAGTGAGAAGGGATCACAAAGATCATTTAGGGTGATGCCATACATTTAACGACATAGAGAGAGGATAGATTTTAGTCTGCTCCTTAATCAATTCTTATTTAAATCTTTCAGAGAAAAATAGGTAACTTGTATTGACACATCTCAAATTTCTTAACTATAGCCATATGAATGCCTAAATTGAGGCATAAAAATCATGAAGCCATACAGCAGCTCAGGACCAGAGCCAGAACCAGTAACTGGGTCTGCCAACTCTGCGGTGGTGCTGTCCCCCCCTGACCCTCCCCAATCCCTCTTCTGTTCCTCAGAAGGTGAAAAAAGAGGATAATTCAGTGGAACCTGGAGACTACTGCCCAAAGCAGGGACAGAGGAGGTGATGAAGTGCCAATTCCTCAGCCAGGCCCACCCAAACCCATATGGGAGGCAGCCAAGGAAACCTGAGGCCTTTGCAACCCTTGGTCATGCATGGGGAAGTCCAAGAGGGGGAGAACGACTGGATGATGGTAAGAAAGAAAATATTAAGTAGAACTCAGCATTTTATGCTCCATTTTTCATTTTTCATCACTGGCTGAATAACGTGAAGCAAATGACAACCTTCCTTGGCTTCATTTGCCCTCATCCATTGAAGTCTGGTAACAATACCTTTGAGGACTGTGGCAAGCCCTAATATGCTGTTAGTTCAGCATAGGATAAAAGATTTAATTAATACCAGAGGAGAGACTAGATTCTAATTCTTCACTCTCAGAATTGACCTCTACAGGCCTTTCTAGCATTAGAAAATGGACACACAAAACATCTCAGACAGAAAGAGTTATTTTGAAGCTTTTCTGTCTTAAAGTGCCAAAAACTGACTGTGTCAAAAAAAAAAAAAAAAAAAAGCAGCACATAAAAAGGCAAAACAAACCACCACCCATCAAACTAAAAGTAAAATACTGGTCAAACCAAACCCTAACACTGTGAGAACAATGTTGACTCCAGGGTGTGCTGGAAGATGGGAGCTCTTGTCATCAAGTGTACTCCACGTACAGCTCTTGGTGGAGAATGGGTAAGCACTTCAGGAGTTCAATGGAAAGGTGTCTGTTTTCATTTCAGGATTAGAAGTGGAGCAAGAAAGAAGAAATAAATCACTTGGTACTTGATTTTCTTTGGACAGTAGTTTTCTTGAATTAAAGAAGCTGCAGGAGCTTACCCTTTTTACCTTTCTGGAAACAATGGAGGAGCAAGGCTATTATTGTAGGGATACCTTACTCCAGACACTTTGCTTGAACCAGGAGTGCATTTGGAAGTGAATCTCCTGCTTGTCCCCACTTGCTGCACTTGCATTTGTACCCTGGAGTGGGCACATGGATCCCTGTGAATCCCTGTGAAACTGCAGGGTACATGTGCCTGAAGTACGTCCATTGCTGATGGCTGCTGGGTCCACAGGAGCAAAACACAGCTAGCCCCAACTGAAAACCCCAAAATACATACCGTGTGGCCAGAAGTCCCCACTGCCATCTGTGTTACCCTACAGACCTGCTCCTATTGCGCTGCTCTACTTGCTATGTAGGTATGCACTAACTGATGCTGAATCCTATTGGAGGCAAGGTCCAGGAAACTGTCCCCAGAAGGTAATTACAAATGGTGGTGTTCATCCTACCTAACTTGAGTGACTGGAGACTGAGGCATGCAGTCTGAGTTGTGTCAAGACCTCCTCTGTGGTCAGAAGGGAGAAACAGGCATGCCCATCCCATCTCTCAGCACTGACGAGGGAGGGAGCCCAGACATCTTCCTTCTTAGTGGATGAAGCCACGTGAGACATTTCTGTGCACACATTCTAGCAACCAGCTGTGCTAAGATGGTCATTTGATGTTGTAGAGTGGTGAGCATCAGTACCATGGCACTTAAGGTCTTGCTCCTGCCTTGCCTTTTCCTCCCTTTCCCTTCCACCCCATGGCCCTTCCAGCCCACTCGTGTCCAACACCACCCCAAACCACTCGTGGCTCTTCTGCTTGTGTGGCTGAGCTGGGAGTCAGATTAGAGAATGGGTCTGGTTGAATGATACCCAGAAAGTACAAATTTTCTTTTCAGGCAGATCAGTTCCCCCATCCATTTCCCATGGTACCCATGCAAACAGGAGGAGGGGGAAGATGTTCTCACAACGACCCCTTTAAACTTGTGTCACCACTGAGCGCTTCTAAATGTCACATAGCAACCTGAGGGCAAAATCTATGTCTCCACTCACATTTCCACTGAAATAGCATCCCTGAGATAGCCCCCTCAATGCCTTTTTTCTCATTTGGAGTCCTGGCCTTTGTTGGAAGACTCCAAACATCATTTTCCCTTTATGGGTTATCTCTGAAGCAAACTCAACCACTTCCATCCCACCGCAAGCAGTGATTTTCCTATTCTGTAGCCAGTCAATATTTGAATTGGCAAGAAAGTGGGTGTTTCAAAGGACAGATAATCTTTTGTTTGTTCTCTTCCAGCCTTCCTCACACTCGGCCCAGACTTCTGCTTAAATGTCGCCGGTTTCTCTTATTATTACTATTTTTAGTGGAATTTAAGTTGCAGTGGTAGAGGCCATGGGGCCTGAATCATTCCAGTTTATAGTCTTGGGAGCACGGCTGATCATAACCGCAGGAGGCAGGTCTGATGTAAATACATGAAATGTCAGCTCCTGCACCGTAGCCCCATCCCCAGGTAACACCAACCTCACCACCCCTGCAAATGCTGCCCCGGCCACTGAACTTTCCCTGCCCTGAATGCAGGAGGAAACATAAGGCACAGGGAAATACGGTGGCTGCCAGCCACGGCAATAAATGCCTTGTGAGTGACCCTGTTGAAATTGGGAAGGGAAAGGGGGATGTTAACCAGTGGCGACGTGCTCCCAAGCGTCAGTCCCGGGCCACGGAGTGCAACGTGCCACCTTGGGGCACCTCTCTGCGAGGAGGAGGGGGGGAAATGGGGACACATCCCTGTCGATGGCCCCGTGCTGCCTCTTTTGCCTTCCCCGCAGCCTGCCGGCACCGCACGGCCGCTGGGGTTTCTCTGTGTTTGCTTTTGAAGCGGGGGGGGACGGACACGATGCAGGTGCTGAGGGTGCAGAGCAAACACAGCAGCCACCCTGCCCTCCCTCTGCGCCCATCCTCCTCGCCTTCCTTCTCCCCTCTCCCCCCGCCTCCCCCCGGGCAAATCTCCCATCGGTTCAGCCCGAAATCCGGGCAGAAATTAATGTTGCTTAGAGCAGAGTGAACTTGCCGGCGAAGGCTTCCGAGGGAGAAAGGGAGTGATGGAGACCTGCATGGAAGGGCAAAAACTAACCCAAATTCACCTCCCCGACACAAATTTATCACTCTGGGCTTCGTCAAGATCCTCGTTTACGTTTGCACAAGCCGTATCTGTCACTCTGTGGCTTGGAGCTGCACCAGGCCGTATTTTCCCAGGTGGTGGTTATTGTCAGATAAGAGTAAGAGAAAACAGAAGCGCAGTTCGTACGCAGAGGGAGATGGTGACTGTACGTGTACAGAAAATGAGTAAATCCAAGTATTAATTTTGACATCTGACCAATGAATGTTGCTTCTTCTATTAGAAAGGAATGACGGGAAATCACTAAAAAATGCTTGAGAGTTATACCGCAGCAAGCAAACGATTTTGGTGAGTATTCATTAACATCTGTCAATTAATTTGTTTTGGACAAACACAAATTATAAAAAGAGCAAGATCTGTTCCCTAAAGGCACCATTTGACCACTTAGCACCAAAGCACTGTGCTTTAAATAGTATCATATATCCATAGACAATTCCTGGCAAGGCTTATGTGACCCAGAAAGGAAATGTTTAGCATGTAAAAATGTCTCTGTTTCTGTTGATTGATCTCCTCTATACTCTTCAGACCCACTTCTCTTTCTGGTTCTACAAGTTTTGTATATAGAATCAACAAACAGAAACAGAAGCATGTTATCTGTGTAATCAAATAGAACATAGACAAGGGTTGTTAATATCATCAGCCATTTACACTGAATGGCTTGTTGTCTCATAGAGACATTCAAATTAATTACACTACTTGATAAATGCCAAGGAGGTGCGCTCTGTTTGTGCAGTATCCACAAGAAGTTCCAACCACAGAACACTGCTTCTGCTTTTGTAAACATTTTAAATATAGCACTGCTAAATGGTTAATAGAAGTGCTGTTTGGACCTAACTAATTCAGTCTGCAATAAACTGCTCAGCTCGGTGCTGTCTAATACAGCAGAGTTGCTAATAGTGCTAAATCCCTATTGATGTGTTAGTATCCGTATGGAGATGGAGATAGCTTGTAGAAACCTCAGTCCAGGACTAGAAATCCTCTATGCTATGCACTGCACAACTAAATAACATAAAGGTAATGCCTGCCCCAAGTAGCGTATAATCCACATCAAACAGAAGAGCAGCGGAGAGAGCTGCTTTGAGGACCACAAGGGAAAAATGGCATGGTCTAACAATCAAGCAGGCAGCAATTTCTATGTGCCAGATGTCCATCTGCTTGCCTAGATCTTTGTACTCATCATGGGCTGAAGGAGGACAACACAGTTTCTTTGATTCTTCTTTGGAGAATGCTTTTGCTGCCAAGAATAACAGGAGAGAAAGCACAAGATATTTCTTCAAAACATAATAAAGTCTGAGCATCAGCAGTGGAAGCATCCTGGTGGCACAGAGGCGCCCAAGGACACGCCTTGAGCCGGGCTCTGTGTTTATTTGCAGCCTCGTGGTTTACTTTGGTATTCATGAACACAGCCACTGCCGTCCAGCAGGTGCAGTAAATGCAATTAGTTGCTATGGATATTCATCCTGCCTTTAGAGTCTAACTTTGAAGTTGTTTTGGGTTCTCAGAAAAACAAAGATGTAGCGTGATGCTTTGCCTTAACCGTGATTGCAAATTATTTCTTTTATCCTTGATTTTTCCCTTTATTACCTTGCTTTCTCTGTTTTATTTATTCTTGAGAAGAGAGAGTCTATGCAAATATTGTGATTTGAAATTGTAGGTGATGGAGGCAACATGTTGAAAGCTCCTTTCATGTAGATGCAGGCTCTAGCAGACCTAAATTAGAGGCCATTTTTTGCAAAAAGTGGAATTGGAGTACTTGATTATTTTTGACAAAGAAAAAAGCACATGGAAAACTGAACATACAATCTTTAATGATACTCAAAATTAGAGAGATGTTCAAGCTACGTCTGGATTCAGACTGAGACTGGAAACAGTCCAGAATTCAGAAGATGTCCAGCTCATAACAAAAACAAGAGCTATTTACAAACACCGAGATGTGAGTTTTGAATTTCCAGAGCTCCTGAAGCTTACAGGAGCTTGATCCTCATTTCCTTGGCTTGCGTCTCCTCTCTCTCAAAGTACGCGGGGTCTACTACAATATACTTACCTGAGAATCTAAGAAGATACAGAAAAGAAAATAAAGTTTCTAGAATTACTGAGGTGTACTTGATAGCTTAAAGGAAGAGAAGATGCAGCGTTTCATGAGATGATTCTGCATCCCAAAACCACATTGAACTACAAGGCGTGTATTTAAATTACCTCAATCCAAATAAAATATTATTTCATTACAGTTAGGTGGCTCACAGTGTGTTGTTTAATATTTAGCACAAAATATAGCAGAAGGATGTGGGGGCTCTTGTAGTTACAAAGAAGGAAGGAAACTCCAACATTCACCCTAGGGCTCATCTATGGTTCTCTAGAAAAAGAGGAAAGTCTCTTCCAAAATGATGCTACTGCAGGTTGTGTCACTGTAGGGCTGTAGTCATCCGTCAGTGGAGTCCAGTCAAAAGAAAAGTGGATAGGGGAATTTTGGTGATATAAACAAAAATGTTGGCAAAATGTAAGCTACATTTTTAAAATTAATATTTAATTTTGGAAATTTATCAGTTACAGATATACAATTTTGAGCAAATGTGTTAATATTTTGGTCTTTCATATTTTTGATCAGAAGTTTTTTCTGATGGTGATTGTTCACAATGTATTATTTCAAGTATACTCATTTGTTTCCCAAAAAAGGATTTTTAATGAGACTACCAGGAAAAGTTATTGGGAAAAACATCATTACACAGAAGCCAATTAACACCTTCATCAGTTCTTCACCTTCCTTACTGCAAGCAATCTAGATAGTTAATTATAATTTTAATTACAGTTACAGATGCAATTTGCAGCTTTCAGTGGATATATCTAACCTGGATTCCTCAGGTTGAAGAACGCACAGAAAGAGAAGGAAAAAATTAATGGAGATACTCAGTCCTTTTAAAATCCAAAGCTTTTTTTCCCCACATCGGGGACTTAAATAATGAACTAGACCGGACTGACAGAGAAGATATTGATCTGTAGTACAAGTCAGGTCAGCGTGCCGCTCTGTCCACATCCATTTAAATCCAGAGTATGCCCTCAAAATGGACAAAATGGGATTTATGCTTTAAACCTGCATATAATTCTTGTGTGAAGCATCTGTAGTGCCTGGATTCCATTCCACTAACTGTAGCCATTTCTGAAAATGCAAAGCCCGCTTTCTTTATAAAACAATTTCCTTTGAAAAAAATCAAATAAATGTAGCCTGCAAGTGCTTATCCATAAAGCTGTTATTGTCCATAACTTCACGCCTATGATGGGATCCCCTAGAAGCTAAAAATCAAGCAAATGGGTGTGAACATTCACTGACGTAGAGCCATAAAGTTCAGCGCAGTCCCTGAAAGTACCTGAAAGCTGAAGGGAAGAGGTTACGAAAATGGCTTTCCCTTAATTTAACTGAATGAAGCAAACAAACCTTTGGAAAATGAAAATGAGGAAATCAGCTAATGAATAACTATAAAGGCTCATTAGAACTTAGACGTGCTCCCTTCAAATATAATTATGCTTAATATGATTTCATCAAATGTCACTGAAGAGCTGGAAACTCATAATGATGAGACACTTTTCGCTCCTTCTGCCCTTCAGTGAGAAGGTCTCATCAGGCTTTATAAATATTGACAATGACTGACCCTTCCTGCAGGGAAAATCTGGTGACTGGAAAATGTGGACGCTTAATCTAATACACAGCCCGGCCAGCGTCACACGCCAGGTGCAAGATTGAGCCTCTTGGCCCCACGTGGCACCACTCAGCTGTGGTGCCTGCGTCCCACACGTCTGCAGCAAGATGCTGCTGCTGGGTCTTTCTCCAGCACCCCCGTGTCAGCCATAGATGGTTTGCAGGTTGACCTGCTGTCCCTGGCACATTAGATCCTGGAGCAGAAGAGGGATATCGATGCTGCCCTGTGCCTCCAGTAACATGGAGGTGGGACTTCCGATGATGCTCAGAGGTGGGAAGGTATGTCACCTCCTCTCACATCTCATGTATCAGGATGCTAAACGTGGGGGACTTCCGTAAAGCATTTAAACTTATCAGTGATTCACTAAACTGCATTGGATCAAAACCTCAGTTGTGGTGAGCTGCCATGGATAGCAGAGGAACTAGGGTGATTTATGACCATGGAACAGATGGCCCCAAATATTTCATATGTAATTGGATTTTTTCACACAGAAAAACTGAAGGGGAAATTATATAAAAGTATATAGGTTATATAAGGTTATATAAAGCCAGGACAAAGACAAAGGAATGTATGTTTTTATGACAAAGAAGATATTCCATGTCAGAGAATCCTGATTTTACATAACTTCTCTCTTTTCTTTTCAGAAAGGTAGAAATGCTATAATAAAAATTATATTCTTCTCTTTAGCCTGGAGAAGAGAAGGCTGAGGGGAGACCTTATCAATGCTTATAAGT
>JAOXJM010000002.1:32253280-32269983 GCA_026413425.1 Tringa solitaria
GGTCTCCCTGGAGCCTTCTCTTCTCCAGGCTGAACAACCCCAACTCTTTCAGCCTATCTTCCTATGAGAAGCCTATCTTCCTGTTCCATCTCACGTTGGTTTTCTCCTCTCTTCTTTTAAATTGAGTGCCTTGCAGTTGTCCCTTACAGACATTTTTCTAAGCCTTTGCTCACCTCATTGCCCTTCTCTGAGTAGTCTCCAGTCACCCTCACCTTTTTTCCTGTGCTGCACCAGAACCAGACCCAGCACTCGGAAGAAGCTCTTACTCCTCACAAAGGCAGTGGGAGTTACTTCACATATCTCACAGGCAAAGGAAGTTTTCTGTAGTATTGCTGTCAGTCAGTCGTTTACCTCCCCTGCCTTTGTACATGTAATCATTTCTACCTAAGTGTAAAACCTTGTGTTATCTTCTTTGTACTGCTTCCTGTTTTTTCCCCCAAATGTTTCTCCAAGTCTCACAAACTCACTGTGAGTGCTGATACTGTTCTCTAACTTGCTCTTCAACTGTTCATACAAACAATTTGATGTTCATCCACAATTTTCCAAGCATGTTCATCTGCAGAGGACCTCTGCTCTTTTGGTGCACCTGATGGATTGTATTCACTTAATGATCAATGCTGCAATATTTTGTTTTCTTTTTCTGACTCGCTATAGAGCTGGGGACCCTATTTACTGAGTCCTACTTAAGCCTTGATTTGAAAACAGAATTATTAATTTCTATGAGGACTCTTCTGCAGCGCTTACCTCTACAGTGTCTGAATGCTTCGCAGAAAACACAAATAAATTGGGTTTCATGTTTCCTTTTGTGTAATGAAGGCTCATCATCAAATGCAGAAGTGAGGCATGTGAGCCTACAGGTCAAAAGAATCCTTTAATTTGGGATGTTGAACTTGAAATACTCATTTTCAAAGTAATCAGCTTGGCATAATACCTCGTGCCCACAGCATGGCTAGCACTGACCACTGTCACAGCTGGGAGTGGTCACCAGTGGTCACCTCTGGGCACTGTGTCTAGTGCCCAGAGTATAAATAACAGCTAGTGAATACTTGTCAAAAGCTTTGTTTCACCTAGTTGAAAAGCATCATCTAAAAAGCCTTGTGAAAAAGACAGGGACAAAGAATCCAGCAAATGAGGGCACTGTTAAATTACCTGAGTAATACTGTATAACAGAATGTGGTCTTAGAGACCATTCACATTTGCCAAACCCCCTTTTTGTTCCAAGGTGAATTCCACGTGGAGGGGATACACACACACTACGTACGTGTATTTGTCTTCATATATAGAGAGATACCTGCTGTCATGTGTGTATAATGTTAAGTAGGGCTGGCAAATGAAATGTTGACCATAAACTATAGTACACAGCTGCCTAATTTTGTGCTGTGCTCTTTTTTTTTTTAATCTTAATTCTTTTAATTTTTTATTGTAGGGATGGGTATGCTTGCCAGTGTGTATACAGACGATGAAGAGAGAGGCAACGCAATGGGAATTGCCCTGGGAGGCCTTGCTATGGGAGTGTTAGGTCAGTGAAACGGAGGCTCTGCTGGCAAGAGAAATCACCCTCCAGCCTCCCCCAAAGCGTGTACTTGTGAGCTGGGAGAGCAGCAGAAGAGTTTCATTGAGGGCAATGTTATCGTGCCATCTCCAGATCAGATTCGTGGTGCATGTTAACCATCTTCTTACGCAGATACATATGAAATGTTTGGGTTTTGTTTACATGGAAGAGTATTTTGGGGAGTGAAGAATAAGGTTATTGTCATGATCAGTGAGCTTTGTGTTTAGGGGTTTTTTGGGGTTTGGTTTTTTGTTGGTTGGGGGTTTTTTTTGTTGTGTGGTTTTGGTTTTTTTTAAAGAGTTTTTTGTCACTGAGTGCCAAGAGAGGATGCCCAAACGCTTGCAGAGCATGGTTATTCAGAGATGTGGCTTCACAACTCTGTCCTTTCTTTCTCCCTGGCAGTTGGCCCACCTTTTGGGAGCGTCATGTATGAGTTTGTGGGGAAGAGTTCTCCTTTCCTGGTGCTGGCAGCACTAGCTCTGTTAGATGGAGGTCAGTAAATTCAAAGAGTCAATATCTCCACGTAGCACGTCCCTTTTGTATTCTTGCCATCTAACCTCCTTCTTGAAGAAATGTTACAGTATTGATTTCTTTTCACAGCTATTCAATTATTTGTTCTGCAGCCATCCAGAGCACAAGCAGAAGTAAGTATTAACGTAAAACACTCTGGGCAACGGATGACACTTTGCTTTTCCTAAACCCAAGCTTTTGTTTCATAGAGTCAGAAGGGGACACCGTTGCTGACACTTTTGAAGGACCCGTATATCATTATTGCAGCAGGTACCAGATCCTTTTTGTTCTGTTTTGGTTTGTTTTTCTTTAAACTGTCTGCTGATGTTGGATCTGGCATTCTGGAATGCCTCAGGCTGAGCTGGTTTAACAATATCGTCATTTACATTAACATAAAACTCAAAGAAAAAAAAAAAAAGAACATCTGTTGGTCACACAGGATGAAGATACCAGTAGAAATTGAACAGGCGGAAAGTTTGAAATGTATGTGTCTTTCCAGCTGAGAGGACACTAATGACTTGTGGTTACTTGCTAAGGCAATGACGTGTGGCCAGGAAGCTTTCTGTGAGGCAAGTGAGGAGGGCCAAGGCTTTGGGAGGGAGGGATTGCTGGTACATTGCAGATGTAGGGAATAATACTCAACTTTGTTTCTGTCTGAAGAGGGAGTGGGTTTGTTCTCTAGAGCATGGGTTGTGTTTCAGGGTTGAATAGTGAATGATGTTTGGTATTACACGTATCGTTTTTCTACTGAGTCTTTCTGTCTCAAGGGAAGTTTGCCATTTTGCATTGCATTTCGTCAAATGTTTATTCTGGTCTGTAATTAAGGCAGGCCCTTTTGAGATATTTTATGAACATTGAAAAGAGATTGTGATTTTTACAGTTTTATTCCTTAATTCTAACCTGTTTGTCGAAGAAAGCAATACTTCTAGGCATTTTTTGAGTTTGCTGTTTCTTTTTTCAGAGCTGCATGCCAAATACCAACTATAAATTCAGCCTCTTGTCTGGCCTACTAGTGCGCAGAAGTCCAAATGCAGATTTCTTGCTGGAATACACTGTTCAAGTGTTAAGTGCTTCAGTTGGGAAGTTGTTGCTTTTTTACAATGGAAAGGGTCCGAAAGTTTAATTCGCTCTCCCACACCACAAGGAGTTTGGTGTCTTCCTTGCTCTGTTTTCTAAGATGGGAACTTCTGTTCCTGATGTTGACGGGGAAGGGAGGGTAAGTGGTTAGTTGGGACAGTAGAGTTGGCTCCGTGCTCTGAGACCTGGAGGCTATCAGTCAAGAAACCATGTCACATTTCTCCATGTCTGCTATCAGTCAAGAAACCATGTCACATTTCTCCATGTCTAAGCCAGGATACTACGTCTTCTGCTTCACAAGGATGCTGCAAATGTAAATGTCCCACGATGTGTAAGATGTTGAGATATCGTCATTAGAGAGAAAGTTAAAAGTCCCATTGGGTTTGCGCTGCTGAGGGAGATCAGAGGTTTAGAATGGCTTTTAAGTCAGTTAATGACCTCATTAAAAATTTGACTGCATTTCTAGTGGGCTGATTTGTTAACCACAAGTAAAACCCAGGGCCTTTGTAGGCACACTGCAAATGGACTAACAGTTTAAGTGTTTCTTGCACTCTCGATTTAGGTACGCTAATTTCACGATATACATTCAGCTTCAAATCTCCTGAGCGTGCGTCATACACTTGAGTCATAATTGTTTGTATTCTCAAAGTACAAGCCCTTTCTGACCAATTTGGCTTATCTACAGCACAATATTTGTCTTTAAGGCAAGGCGTCTTGAACTCAAGCATGATGTTCCTCTCTCTCTGTGATGTTTTCCCTTGATGACCTATGTTGCCTGTGAGCTAATAGCGTTGACTGTTGGAACAGAGAGGAGGCCAGTGCTCTCATTCACTCGTGGTGTGTCACAGTCCCTATGGCTAGTCCAGGTGCCTGGTCCCCTCCAGCTACTGCAGGATGCTCTTTGGCCATTCCTGTTGAACATCCACTCACTGGTCCAGGTGGGGAGGTCACAAAGATGAGGGCATCCGAGGGACAGGACCAGATGATACGGCAAGTTCACCTGAAAACCTCTGCAGGGAAAGGAAATACGAGCAAATACAGACTCTGTCTCCTGTGTGCATTGTGTCAGAGGTGATGCTTAAAGGTCAGTGGCACCAGTACTCACTGACTCAGGCTAAAGAAACATTATTGATGCTTTTTACCACTCCTAGAGGAGCTCAGTGAATGAAGTCAATGTCATTCTTGCAGCCAGACCTCACTGACAGGGACTAAAGCAACTTTATGTGCTACCAGGTGACAAAGCTGCATTGACAGGCAATTCGGTTTAAACTATCAGATCCAAAAAGAGTTGAGCCAGACATCATCATGATCACGTGGGTTCTTGAGAAGGTATGGGACTGCTTTTCACTGCATACCTGCTTGTTCACAGAAAAATACTAATGATGTCTACAGCACTCTGGCAAAAGCTGAGTGGGTTCTCAGCTGTGGAGATAGGTCTGGCTGGAGGGTTGCAATTTCACACCTTCTGGCCAACACAGGACATTTAAACAAGAGACAATGTAGGGTTTATGCTCTTGAGACATGGCCCTCTAAAGTGAGGTTAGCTCCATGCAAGACAGAGGAAAAAAAAAAGATTTTATCTTCTTTTGGGGAAGCTTTGCTAAGGTAGCACGATCTCTTTTGGACTTTGCCCTGAGTTTGTAGAGTACGAGCTCAGGCTCTCACTTTTCTTTTGGGGTATGTCCTCAAGATCTGAAGTACCTTTGTCACCATGTACAGGAGTACTTTGGTCAGCTCTGGTGGTGCTTCCTGACCTCATGAGAAGTAGATGCCATGCACGCCTGTTTCTCATTTCTTTGTGAAGTTTGTTAAGAGCAGAATAAGACTTTTGCTATTTAAGCTGTCTCTGTTAGAATGGCCCTGCTTGCTCTGGATGCACTTTGTGTGGCTTGAAATGTTTTTCCAGCATCCAGGAAGCCGTTGGAGTGTGGCTGATTTTTTTTAATTTTTTTTTTTGCTTGGAAGAGGGCAGCCCCAAGGTGTTCCACTGGGGCTCCTCATGACTCTACACTAGCAGGAGCTTGCACCAGAGTGGAAAGGTTGGCTTCAGATCTAACCTTTCGTCCGTAGGGTAAAGCATCACTGGCCGGTTGCTCCTTGCCCCAGGAAGGGAGTGAGCCATCTGGCCTGCGAGTTCATTTTAGGAATTGTGGATGCACAGACTAATACATTCTGACAGGTTTGAGCAAAGAATGGCATCACTGCTCATTTCGTTTTGAACTGCATGATGAGGAATTTGTTCCAGGAGAAATAATGTTTCTCTGACCTCAGACAAATGAAGGTTTGCTGCTCTTTTTTTCAAATGTAAAATTTGGATGGTAAATGACTGTAAGAGTCTGGAAGATTTTCTTAAATTTCAGGGATTATAAATATTAGGAAGAAAAGAAAAGTGGTAATGCAAGGTTGAGGCTGTTACTTCTAGCAGTGATTTCCAAACTCCCTTGAAAGCCATTTTGTGAGGGATTAGCAGCAGAGACGCGTCCCATCGCCCTGCATTGGGCTTTGACTGCCTCGGGGTGTTTTGAGTAAGTGGGAAAGGCATCTCGAATCCAGAGAAATACCACGGGGTTTAATAATTCCTGTGCTAAAGCTGAAGTGCCCTACTGAGGACAGACGGACTTGACACAAGCCCGGTGGAGCAGTGAATCAGCGCTTCCACCACTTGTTATCCTTCCAGTCCGGGGGACTGAAGGTCCAGAAACTCAAAAGAGATTTGGAAGCATTTGAAATTCATAGGGCTGGGCAAGCTCAGCCAGACTCATGCTTTGCTGCATGGATTACTGGCTGCCAGCTACAGGATCTCGGCACAAAATTCCCTTTTATAGGGACAGACAGTTCAGTGGTTGTCTCTTGGTATTTTTAGGATCGAGACCTCCACATCTCATTACAGTCAGTCTCAGGTGATGGAGGCAGAGGGTCAGAGCCTGTGCCTCTTACACAGCGGGGCTCTGGTCTTGCCCCAGGAGACTAGGTAAAGACCAAAATATTGTGGTTTTAGTTAATCATTTGTACAACAGTCAAACCTCATGAACTTTCTAAATGTCATCAAGCTCGCTGCAGACTTTCACATTATGAAATAGCTTAACCTTCATTGTAGATTTTCTAGGAGAATAGAAATATATATAAAGTTTGTCTTCAGTGATTTTACATTCTCTTCTATTTAACATTAATCAACATCTGATGCGTGACAAATAGGACTGTAAAAAAGTGCAATGTTTTATGTAAAAGCATCCATTTTTTGCATGCTTTTTTGTTCATAGTCAAAAGAAATAATTGCTACTTCTTCCCCCCCACCACTTCTTTCTCTAAGGATCAATCTGCTTTGCAAACATGGCGATTGCTATGCTTGAACCAGCGTTACCCATCTGGATGATGGAGACCATGTGTTCAAAGAAATGGCAACTTGGTAAAGTACAGTGTATTATTTGCCTTGCTATATTTTGCCTAATGACCTTTTCAGTTCTGATCCTGTTAATGATGGTCTCCTTATATGCTTCCGGGTAGTCTTCTTTTTTAAAATGTCTTTAAATTGTCAGTGTTACACCTGCACAACTGCAAACATCAACTTGTGAGAAAAATTGGTAGTGGAATGACGTTACGTTACTGTAGTAGAGGTTCCAGTAAGGGCCAAAACTCACACTACAAGAAGAAATAGATGGAGGCAGCCACGACACTCTGCTTGTCCTGGTTCCTTTGAGAGCCCCAGCAGCAAATCTGGCCATGAGTGTTGGCTGGGGCAGCTGTGAGATGCCCAGTGAGCCCCAGAGCCAATTTCCTTGGGGTTTTTCCCAGACAGAATCCTTCCTCAGTCCTAGCTTGAATTGCCAGGAGTAGGCAGCCACAGAAATCTGCAGTGGGTGCAGTATTTTTGGTGCAGAACATACCCACACCAACACATCATCCTTCTAGGGCTGCTCCTGGCCACATGTGAATGACTTTACTTTAAATGTAGCCACTGAGGGCATGAGCAGCATTTCCCCTTGAATCTGACAGATGTGACATCCTCCCAACGATCACTTAGTCATCCCATTCCACAGAAAGCAATGGGAGATCCCCAGCTTGGACCACCTTATGACCTGTAGCACAGTCTCAGGAAACCTGTGTCCACAGGCAAACTGGGAATTTGTCCCATGTCTCAGGTTAGACGAGAGAGTAAAATGGGGGCAGTTCCTTTCTCTTTGAGGTGAACATGGAGGGGGGAAGAAAAATGGACTAACTTCCAGTGAGTATCAAACTGTGTGCAGGAGGTTAATGTGAGTCCTCTTGGGTGTAGGAAAGAGTTACTCTTAAAAACACAACGTATATTCGATAACATAGATGTTCATGGACGTGACTTTTCATTAAGGTATTTTTTTAGTATTAATATATGGCATTTGAAAGAAAAAGTCCTTCATGAAAATGGTGTTCAGCTAGCATCCAATGAATATCCCTGCTCTACCTTAATGTAGGTGTTCCTACACCAGAAAGCACAAACCTTAGTTCTAATTAATGCAAATTGAGATCTAGGGTGGCCATAGGTAGCAGTCCTTCATGTGCTGCTGCACTAACGCGGTGATGACCGCTCGCCCGTAGCACAGCAAAATTAATGACCAAGCCTAGATATTTTAAGCCTCATGAAGAAAAAGAAAGGTTTTGTATCTGCCTCCCTCACTAGAGTTTCATACCACCGGTGGAATGGAAAGGAGATTTATAAATCTCTTAGCTGAACTTTCCTAGAAGGAAAATACCCGTTTTAAATTAAGACTACTTTTACCCCTTAATGATATAAGTAATTGACTCAATTGCGCTTTGTCTGATTTGACAACATTAATTAAAGTTTTTAAGCCTCTTAAATTATATCTTGAACTGCAGGGTTTTAGGCAAATTATCATCTTATGCAATTTGGAGATCCAGCTGTTTGAAGCATGATCTGAAGAAGGTATAAAGAACCTTGATTTGATCAATTAATGTTACTGTGCATAAAGCTTATTTAGAAAATTACAGTTCTGCTTCTGTATTCCACATCTTACACACAAACCTGCAAGTCTTATTTAACAAGCCTTTGCAGTATTCTTTTCTGGATTTTTTTTACAGCCATCAAGGTCTGCTATATGTGCCCATTTGGTATAAACAGATAGCTCCGAGCAGTGCTGAAGGAGCTGTGGTTACACAGGTGAAAATGTTTCCCCAGCATCACCATTGTAACCCACGAGGATTTTAATCACAGGATATTGCTGTGCTAAAAATTACCTCTCGATTTTTTTTTTTTTTTTCTTATGAATATCAGAGAGATAAGAAGGAAGATGGATAGGCAGGAAATGAGAAAATCTATGTTGTCTTGGTGAAAGATGAGGAGCATATACACTTAAAGGAAATGGTTTGATTGTGTACCATAATGTCACAGCTGCCGCCTAAGTCTGAATTACCTGATTTAACAGTGACCGAATGGAAAGCCTGTCGTGGCATGTTCTGATTTGTCAGACTTTCCCAGTTTTATCAGGATTCCCAGTTTTATTTTTCTTAAGAAGATGCAAAATTTAACAGGAACAACAGAAAAACACCATGTGTTATTTCTTCCAAGACACACAAACCCTTCAACACCACTGCACAAGGGTCCAGCATTGGGCACAGCCACCCCCTTCCTCTGCCTCTCGGATATTTTTCATACGAGGTCTTCTCAAGGGCAGCCCCTGCCCTCACACACGCCTGCAGCATCCTCCCTGGTGCTCTCCAGGGATGGCACACTGCTCTCCATTAGCATTTTCCTTTAACATTCCCCCTCTGGCTGGGTCCTGCCCTGTGACTTAGGTGTAGGGAGAGGATGGATCCTCAAGTACAGGCTGTAATTGGCTTTTAAACCAGAGATGTTTCTGGCCACTGTGCAGCCGGCATGGACTCCAGGTACAGCTGCTGCTGTGGAAATCTCAGGACAAGAAGAAATTGCTTGTCCCAACAGGATGTTTTTCTGAGTGGATGTGGGGAGATGGGAGGGTCTGGGTACCTTCCCGTCAGAGTTGGAAGGAATTTACTCAGGTGCCCTCATTGCAGATAATTATTTTTTAAAATTTATACCAATGACTGATTGTTTTTACATTAACTTTTGCTGTA
Organism: Tringa solitaria; assembly: GCA_026413425.1. Lineage (NCBI taxonomy): Eukaryota > Metazoa > Chordata > Aves > Charadriiformes > Scolopacidae > Tringa > Tringa solitaria. The sequence continues at coordinate 32,262,507 of JAOXJM010000002.1, forward strand.
AGTACATTGGCTAAATCATTTTAAAACTATGCTTTTAAGGTTTTTTCACCTTTGTTGGTATAGGCTTGGCTTTGGCTGCTGCTTGACCAAGGACCATATCATGGTGTTACACACTCGCCTTAAGATGAGGGCTCATGGTGTTCACAGGCGTGGAGGAGGACCATGTCTTGCAGAGCCACAGCAGCAGCCCTGCTGGTCGCTCCTCCGGGGAGGGATTCACCCACCTCTGACCATTCTGGGCTTGCTGCATGTGCTGAGCATATGCTCCATAAGCCATGCAACCAAGAAAGAGTTGCTTTCCTTGGCCTATCCCAAAGCTTACTGTAGTTAGATATAAACTTTTCGCTCTTTGTTGTTCCGTCCCCTCTCCCATACCACTGCCTGTAGCCGATGCTTAAAAAACTCTTTTCAAAGGCATCACATCACTCCTGCATTTCATAGATGATGTCCTTAGATTTCATGAAAAGGCTGCAACAAACCGGATATTTGATTTCTTTTTTTTTTTTTTTTTCAGGGCTAGGCACAAAGACCCTGTTAGATGCGTTCAAATCAAAATTGCAGTGTCTGGAATTTATTAGTTTCTTCTAACACCTCACTAAAATCATTGCTGATAAAACATCTCATTCATATTTTTCAGGCGTTGCTTTTCTTCCAGCTAGCATCTCTTATCTCATTGGGACTAATCTTTTCGGAATACTTGCACACAAAATGGGAAGGTATGCTTCATTTAAAAATACTAATAATCTTCCAGGCTGTTCGTGTACCATTTCCAATGTTTTCCATGGCAGTTTATCGATGATGAAAATTATTAAAGTTTGTTCTATAGTAGCAAAATCACTTTTTTGGAACATGTTGCTACTTTGATTGTGTAACTCAGCAGTTCAGACATGATTCTGAAACGTTTGTGATTAGCTCTAATATCTCTCTGTCACTGATCTCTGAGTGATGTTTCTTCTTTGATAGGTGGCTTTGTGCTTTACTCGGGATGCTAATTGTGGGAATAAGTATTTTGTGCGTAAGTAGATCATGTAACTTTCAAACAGTCCAAATGTTCGTGTGTTCATCTTCAAATATATGCTTTCCCCATGAGATTTTGCTGAAGTTTCTGCTTTATGGTACGTTATTAAACAATGTGTAGTTAATAGGTTCCAGATCGGAGTTTTGAGTGCTTTCAAATTTCAGTGCTTCAATTATTTTAAGGAAGAATGGCTCTGAAAGGAGAAGGGTGATCCTTCACTGAAAAGTTTATTTTTGATCATAATATTGTGTCAGTGATGTAATGGCACAGTTGTCTGAAACAGTAGCCCAGAACAAGGATCAAACTCGCACATCTGTACTGAGCGTGCCATAACTACTCTGAGAATTTATCTTAGAAAAAGAAAGCTAATCTCATTAGCATGTGCAGTGTTACTTAATTAACTGCCTGAAATTTCCTTTATAGGTACCCTTTGCTAAAAACATTTATGGGCTCATAGCACCAAATTTTGGAGTTGGATTTGCCATTGGTAAGAAAAATTACTTCTTACAGGCTATTGGTTATGTAAAAATGATTTTATATGAAGTTACATGGAAAATTAGTTTTGTTGCCATTCTGACCTGACAGTAGCAAAGCCTGAGCTGCGGCCCAAACGAGAAGGTAAAGCAAGAAAGATTAAAGGAAGGCTGCTCTTAGATGAGCTGGATTCTGAAGACTGTCTAGAAATTACTCCATCGACCTAAACAGATCTTTCAAACTGTCCGTGAATTTATATCTTGTTTTCAGAAATAGAGCAATGCACTGCCCAAAACCCACAAGTCTTTCTGTCGTGGAAAAGAAGTTAGACACTTTTTTAGGAAAAAAACCAAAAAACCCAACACCAAAACCAGTCTAAAATTTGTGTTCATCGATAGGAATCCTCAAGCCCACACGCGCGTACTCTTCTTCAAGCGTAATGTGTGAACTTTGCTTACGCTGGACTGTGCAGTCAGGCTGGAGTGGGGGCTGTGGCTTGGATTTTAGAGCTTGGCTGGTCAGCAAGTGTTCTGGGGCATCTTCAGGCACGAGGGATGTGTAGCTGGGAAAGACCTCCCTAGGTGTGACTACAAATCCCCAGTATCTCAGCTAGTTTTTTTTAGCTGTCTTGTGCCATTTCTTGCTAGCAATGAAAGTGGGGATCCAAAGAGATGTTAAAACCACTGCAGTAATTTTGACTGACTGGAAGCTAGTGGGGTCTTTCAGGTCTACAGTAAGTGTAAGCTCAAACAAAATAACTTTCCCCTAACTAAAAGGTAACTTGGTGAGGTAAGAGCCTGAGCACAGACGGTTGCTGGGAATTGTTTGATGTGCTTTAAGCTCACACCTCTCTTGCCCTCTGGCAAGTGTCACATGTACACATCCATGTGTGACCTCACTGTAAAGATCATAAAAAGCATGGATAACAGTTATTGAAGAATAAGATAATACAGGTTTTTATGAATTTAAACTAATAAGCATCCTTTAAGTTGCCTTTGCATCCTGTTTTAGCACATAGTTGGTTGGCCAAATGTTAAAATGAAAAAAAAAACCACAACAAACCAATAATATTTTCCTGATATATGTTTCCTTCCCTCCTGACCAGGAATGGTGGACTCCTCCATGATGCCAATCATGGGCTACCTCGTAGATCTGCGTCACGTGTCGGTCTATGGCAGCGTGTACGCAATAGCTGATGTTGCCTTTTGCATGGGCTTCGCCATAGGTAAGTCCAGCCTTTTCTTGCTCACGCTGCACAGTTAAGAGAAGGAAATATGCCATAATAGTAGGCGTGAATCCCAGCAGCATTCGCAGGCTTTGAGCAGGGGGTTCTTATTTTGCACAAGAAATCAAAGCAGAGGGAATTGTGTTTGGCATCTGTTCCCCTCTGCCGTGCTCAGCTTCATTAGCTCTAAGAGGCTTGAAAGTGTCAGGCCCTGAACACAAATAAGGTATCCCTTGGAAAGCAGCAGTGGAACATTTAAAACTGACACCACAGCTGTGCTCTGAATAATCTGTGAGGGGAATAACTCCCCACTGACCCCCTGCCTCCTTGAGTGTGTGATACAGATGTCCCTAGGAACATCTCTAATTTCTTCAATGAACATGGAGTATGGAGCCAAGAAAGGTTTATATCATAATTACAAACATGTCTTTACATTCCTCAAATCAATTTGTAAAGCAGGAGTTTTGTATATAAAATTACTGTGGTTTAAAGTGACTGCTGCAAATTTTGTGACTGAGCGATCTGCAGAAAAGGGTTTTTATTTATACAAGGTCCCTCTGCTGGCGGTGCCATTGCAAAGGCCATTGGATTTCCATGGCTCATGACAATTATAGGGATTGTGGATATCCTCTTCGCTCCCCTGTGCTTTTTCCTTCGAAGTCCACCTGCCAAAGAGGAGAAAATGGTAAGCATAACGTGGTTTCTTTCTTTTGATTTGGGGTTTGTATTTTTTTTTCAGTGAAACAAATAACTTATTTCTGCATCTTTGCCTCTGACTTCCCTCACACTGGGCTCAGCACAGTTTATTTCACCCTCCTGCATCATCTTGGGAATGAGCTCCCCCTTCTTTTTACGTCCAAGATATATAAAGAAAAGCTTTTTATTACTTACGTGTTACAAAAGTGACTGTGATTAGCAGTCTTTAACAGACTTTTTTCCCCATTAAGATTCACATTTGCTCTCTGAGTCCATGTAAAAGTCTATTTTCTGCAAGCTCTGGAATAAGCCCTGCTTATTCCTTGAGTTCTGCCTCAGGACACCCATGAAGGTGCCTGAAGGATCCTTTCACTCCAATTGCTCACTGTTTTCTTAGATGCCACCCTCCAAAAGAAAAAAGATTCCTGTTTTGGATTGGGTAGTCTTTTTCCTTCAATTCCCCTGCTATACCATTCTTCTCTTTTCCCCTTTCTGTAGCTCAGTTTACCCTTTGCTATAACATCCTTTATCTGCCCCCCTGCGCTGCTGTTCAAGACTTGCTGTTCCCATCGGGTTATACTCGGGTTTGAAAGCTCTCTTGCTGCAGGAGGGGACCCACTGCTTTGCTCACAAGGTTTCCTTCTGCTCAGCAGGAAGGTGGGAAACTCCTGAAGGAATTAAAGGGCAGTGCAGGCAGTAGGCAGTGCAATCCCTCTCCTGATTCCAGGGCTGGGAAAAACCCTGAAAAACAAGCACCAATCTCTGTTGCAGCATCTGTCACCAGCTGTAGGAGTAGCCCGCTAAGTGCTCCCTCCTCACTCATGCTCAGCAAAGTTGACTTGGGCTCAAAACGTAGTTGCATGTTGTTTATTTGGGTGAAAATGTAATTTTGCATGCTCATGGTCCTGCTACGGAGAGCCACGTCTCTGCAAGGCAGGAGCAGGACCCGGTGCACAGGCTGCTCCCGCTTTGGACCAGCACGAGTAAGAAAGATGGAAGGATGAATCTTGCTGAAACATTGGCATATGTGAGGCCAAAGACCTTTCATTTTGCACATGTTTGGACTGCAGAATCCCAGAGATCCCAGCTAATCCCCTTTTATGACCTTTGCAGACTGCACTGATTTATTTTATTTTTTTTACACACTTACTAAGGCTGAAGAACAGAAAAGTTAAACAAGTTTAAGGAAAAAAGAACACCAAAACCAGCTGCTGTTTGCTAGAGATATGAAGTTTATCATATCTATATCTCTCTGTCAGTGACCAGGGAAATGTGCTTCCTTGGTCACTAACAGGATTTCACGTGTACCGTGGTGATCACTGGTGGGGCTGGGTCTCTCCCCAGAGCCTCGATCCCTTCCACATTGTCTGTCTGTCCATCCGTCCCCCCCCTCCCATAAATGCAAAGTGACTCCTGTTCCCAAAGTGCCTGGTGGCAGTGAACTGATGTGCCATTTCTTTGGGGTTTGAAAAGAGCCAAAAGGAAGGTCCCTACTTCATGCTCTTTGTGTCACTAATTAAAAAAACAAACTTAATCACACTCAACATGAAAAAAAGTTACTTAACTGTGAGTACAGACTCCAATTGTCCCATGAGAAATTCATCACGAAGGATGTAACACTGAGGTTGGCCCCTTTCAGCTTTCCACAGATAATCCCTTAAACTTGCCCTTGGTGCAAAATCACAGTATTTGGGCCACCACTCCCAGTAGTGCCCAGTTCTGCTGTTCTGGATCTCCGCAGAAAGGGGTAGGGAAAGCAAAGCTAGTAAAGGAGGGTATAGCTCATTCATCCAGCTTTTAATAGGTGATTAAATATAGAAATATAGGAGGGTAAATTACTGTAACCAGAGAGCAGGTAGATGTATTTCAATTTAATATTGAAATACTGGTTCTTGTAAGGTAATAGAAAGTTGCTGGTGACATCTATAGGGCCAAGATCCCACCTCACACAGACCTATGGACTCGCTTTAGAATCACAGAATTGTCTAGGTTGGAAGGGACCTTTAATATTATCGAGTTCAGCCATTAACCCAACTCTGCCAAGTCCACCACTGAACCATGTCCCTCAGCACCACATCTACACAGCTTTTAAATACCTCCAGGGATGGTGATTGAACCACTTCCCTGGGTAGTCTGCTCCAGTGTTTGATAACCCTTTCAGCGAAGACATTTTTCCTAATATCCAATCACAACCTCCCCTGGCACAACTGGAGGCCATTTCCCCTTGTCCTACCACCTGTTACTTGGGAGAAAAGACTGTCCCCCACCTCGCTACCCCCTCCTTTCAGGGAGCTGTAGAGAAGGAGAAGGTCTGGTTGACCTCAGTTTGGGTTCTGCTTTGAGGGAGGCCGGGTGAATCCCTGACCGGTGGATGCAGCCTGAGGGCTGGGTGGTGGAAACAACCACATACCCTCAGCTGGAGGCTAAGGTGAAATGCTAACACTCACCCTCTGTTCTCTTTCAGGCAATACTCATGGATCACAACTGCCCTGTTAAAACAAAAATGTACACCCAGAACAACATCCAGTCCTATCCCATAGGTGATGAAGAAGAAGAATATGAAAGTGATGAATAATATTAAAAGCCATATGACATATTTTGGTGTACAAAATGCAGTGTTTCATGTGAAACATCTCATCTAGAAATAGGTTTCAGTTGTACTGTACATTTAATAGTGAAATGGTCAAAAAAACCAAAGGTATATTATTCATCGCCCATGGTTATAAAGCAGACTGCTAACTGCCTTATAAGGAGGGGAAAAGCTTTTATAGAGGATTTGTATAGTGTTAATCTTTATTTTGTGTATTTAATTTTATTGAATATTACACTATATTTTTGATTAAATGTGTATCATAAATCTGTATAAATGTGAATTTTACATAGTTGGTTTTTTAAAGTCAACTCATTGACCCAATATTTCATACTTCATTTGGAGTCGTGAGTTACTGTCAAGAGCTCGGGTCTTTCTTATCTAATTGAAAGAAAGGAAAAGAGAAAAAAAAAAAAAAGCAAAGCTCAAAGAAAACTTACCCAATTTGCATCCTTCTAAATTGTATCCATGCACGAACATCCAGAGAAGCTGGAGGCTGGAATTCAGAGCGTGGACATCACTAAGAGGTTTTTTTGATCAACTTCAGATCATATATTAGTAAAATAAAAGGCACATCTTTGTTGATTTCAAAAATGAGCTCTCCCTGAACCACTCATGGAATGTTGGGGAAAATAGTATTTTAAACAGAGGAGTGTAGAGCTATTAGTCAGTACTATTTAATGAAGTTTTAGCTAACCAGCTGTGCAAAACGAAGCCCCAAAGACACAGCACCGGGTAAAAGAGTAGGTATGAATGTGCACCGTTCCTTCCCCTTAAAGGGAATAGGAACAGCATAAAGATAGTTATCATATTTCTATCTTTTGAATCTTNNNTTAATTTTACAGTCTCAACTTTATTTTAGATACATCTTAGGTGACTGGTTAAGAAAAGCTGCACTATATCACAGTATTTAGTCTTCGCATGAGCTGAAAGTCAGTAACTTAAGCAGTTCAAACAAAACCCCCTTATTTTACATGATTTGTGTAAACATCTACAAATTCAATATATATTTATTTTTAAATAAATGAAGTTAAAATATCAACTTGAAAATAATGGGGGGAAAAAAAGGACCAGTTTGTTGCCAATCTCTTAACATTTGGTGGCAAGGTCTAATAGAGGAGAAGCACTGTATTTGGCAGTCCCTACCTGCACTGAGAAAAATCAGACTTTTAAAGAAAGTGTTTTAAAACAATCCCAGTGTCCTTATCAACCATGGTGTATCTTTTCATTTGTCAAATTAAAATCTTTACGTGCCTTCTTTCATGTAATTGCAGATGTTTTATGTACTGCAGCATAGATACTATGTTTACATATAGTTTTGTAAAGTGTATATACTATGGTCAGAAAATATGAAAAACATAGTGGATCAAAGTTCAAGTATTGCTTTGTCAACAATTATGCATTCAGACCGCATTAAAATAAAGTTATCTAAAATAAATTCATGATCTATTGTAATAAGGTACAAAATAATAAT
>JAOXJM010000002.1:32277476-32298024 GCA_026413425.1 Tringa solitaria
TGGAGCAACCTGGTCTGGTGGGAGGTGTCCCTGCCCAGGGCAAGGGGTTGGAACTAGATTATCCTTAAGGCACCTTTCAACCAAAACTATTCTATGATATTACTCACTGCCAATTGCTAGAATTCTGTCTCCCCTCTGTAGATCAGCAGCAGCAGCAGGTGAGTTTGGAGTCACGGTTTCAACAACAACATGCCCCGCATCTTCGTCCTTGGACTGCACAAAGCGGAGGGCGAGCCCAACACTTTGCAGATTCCCTTTCACTAGTTCTGCCTAGAGAGAAAGAAATTAATAATTAAGAGTACATCGATTAAACTGACTGCAAGGATTCACAGTTACTAATGATCTTGCTTAAACTAAAATTATACAAGTGATACTCTAAGGTTACATTAGGACATCCATTGACTTCACTAAGCAGACTCACACGATGAATTCACTATCTGCCAATCCAGCCTACACCTTGGGAGAAAGAACCAAAGTCACCAGATCCAAAGAAGCAAATATGTCAAAATCAAGGAATTGTCAGCAAAATATACACATATGAATAAATGCATGTACATCAGTTCAATAGTTTGTATACAAACAGTACTGAGCTAATCCAGGGGAATACAAATCAGCAGGAATGGCAATACATGGCTCATCCTCACAAAAAGCCACAGCCTTAACAAAGCTACAACAAAACAACCTCATCCTCCTTTTTATTGGGAAGAAGTTTTACTAGAAGGAGCACTGTACCATCAATCACTTTGAATATACCACATTTATGTTACAAAACCTGTTGGCACAAGTAGCTCTTCAGTCATCTACAGAAAAGGTGTTTGGAGTGAGAAAACTTATGTACTTACACATTCCTAAAGTATATTTAGAACGAATCTAAATTAAGAATAGCCTAAGAACTTTCTTCAAAAACTCAGGACCCTTTTCTCATATTTATCTTGTAACATATGTACAAAGTAAAATTGAACTTAATGATCTCAAATATATTCTTCATAAAAAAAAAAAGATGAGGTACAATCTCTATAGCAGAGTTTCACCCCACACTCAAACATAGATCTCTTTTACATTTGGAAGTCCCTATTGAAGAAGATATCTAGGTAGCGACCAATTGTTCACATATCTTATTGTTTAAGATCTTTGGCAACTTTTTTTCTTAAAGTCTGTCAATGACTTTAAAAATATGTTGGTTTTTTTTTTCCTAAGGGACATTCCTTCTCACTGTTTCAAATGACTCCCTACTGTCATTCCACCAAAGTATATTCTGTCTGTTTGAAAAGGGAACTCAGTCTACGTTTCAGTTCCAAGGAGAGAAATTTAATTTCCTTTTTTGATTCCTGAGAACAGAAGAACAGATACTGTTTGTAGAAAACCTCGGTAGGAATTTTTTTATTTGGTTTCAATTTACTGAGTGTAGGTAGACAGTCTTCTCCCCCATCCTGCATTTACTTTGGTGTTATTCAATTGTCTGTGTTTGAACTGTCTGGATTTGAGCCTCCTCTTTTGAGGATGTGTTCGTTTGCTTAGTTTTGTACAATGGCTTTCCACAGATGAAGCGGATTACCTGACTTCAGTACAATGACTCTCCCCTTTGCTGCACGGCTCTCACTCCTTTCCTATCATCTTCATAGCTCCACATCTTGGCTTTTTGTTAATTGTTGTTCAATTATTTAAAATAAAAATGCTACGCTAATTAACAGTTCACTTAAGAAAAGGATTGAGTTTGAAGACGCAGATTTGCATGAACTTTTAAAGTTTTGCCATAACTTTCTACATTTCCCACAGTGACTTAAAGTTAATATTTTCTCTCCAACTTTGTTAACGTGTCTACTGTGAATCCCCAGTAATGTATGCAAGAATAATAAGATCAAATATAAGCTTAATTCCAGTTCCAGGATTCAAGGTTCTTCTATAATGCAAACAAGTAAATACCTTTGTACAGAAACACTGTGGTAGGGTTTCGGAGCTTGGTGTAAATGAGAATGGCCTTAATTAAAACAAAACAAAAAACCCAAAGAAACTCTGCTACATAATTAAATAAAAAGAAAAACTCTGAAGTGTTAAGAAACTAAGAAAAAGTATTACAAATGCCTGTGCAAAAGAATTTTTTTTAAAATAATGACTCTTCTGCCTCAGTTCTTTATACATAATACAGCTTTAAGTTAGCAATTCACAAGCGTTGCATGTGCTGTACGGAAGCAACATGAACAATTACTACTATTTCAAAAAACACTAGTTGCCAAAAGCACAAACAACATGAATTTGCTGCGGCAGCATACAAACCTGCAACAAAAACTCCTTCCAAAAATCACTCTCCTATGCTATATGGCTCTGCCTATTGTTATCACAATGAAGAGCAGACAGTAAACTCACACAAGTAACAAGAATATTAAAAAGGACTGAAAAGGAAACTAGAACCATTTTTTTTCCCTTAATCTTTGTTAGTCCACTGAACTATAAAGCCCCTTAGTGAGAAAATTTCAGGAAAGAAATAGATCCTTAGAGTGGTGGAGAGAAGTTGGCAATATGAGATAACTCTTGTGCATCGGTCTTCAAGTAGATCAAAAAAGTATCCAACTACTGAAGAAAGTTGACCATTCTAACACTTTTACGGAGTTATCACATGCAAATCTACTTTTCTTTACAGTTGGGTATTTTCTTATCCATACAAAGAGTGGCACAAAGAAGTGATAATTTTTCTAACGATCTGTTCTTCAGAAAGCAGTGAGCCTTATTTGAAAACAAGGGTCAGAAGGAAAAGAGGAGCTGGTACTATAACATCCAGCATTTTAAAGAAAGGCAGCAATGACTTCTCACCACTGTCTGTACTTGTAATCACAGCAAAGTGCATGATAAGCAAGCTATGGGAAAAGGGCATAATTAGACAGTAAAAAGGAAAAAAAAAGGTTACCGAAAGCACTTTCTTACAGTTGTTCAGTACAGACCTTCATCCTCTTGAGCTTCCTTTGAATCCAAGGACTTCTTTAAGCAAATCTCAATAGTGGATGACTTAACAGAGAAAATATTCTCTACTATAAAGGACCAGAAACCTCTGAGGTGATTCCCAGCATTTCACCCTTCCCTCCTCCCCCAGGGCAAGACCACATAAAAGAAACGAGGGACAGCTGGGACCAAAGACACTTAGGTATCTCTGAACATTTGGCTCCCATGCAGGGACACCCACCGCAGATCACCACGTGTGTGACTCACTGATGGCAAGGAGACTTCCAATATTCTAGCAGTTATCTGATGGAAAGCTGTTTTTGGAAGGAGAGAGCCTTTGAACATAGCAAGCAAAGTTCATCTCAACTTTTTATTAACTTTGGCACAGTCACAAGCTTTTTCACAAAGTAAACTGGTTTTGTTTATCAACCCAAACCAGATGAATAGTTTCCTTGACTCTTCTTTCTGGCAACTCCAAGTTTCACCACGTGACACCCCAATATCTCAGGCTAGCTGCAGAGTCGGCGAACGCTGTTTCAGGCTCTCAAACACCCCCCAAACACCACTCTCACAAAACCAAGCATCTTTGTGCACCCAGCACAGCTACTTTATGCCTTTCTGCCTCTCCCTCAAATTAAAACTTGGTAATAAATATGAAGAGCCAAAGATCTACAAGAACATGAAACATCAGAAAGACAAAAATCAGCTAAATGACACGGGGGTTAGAAGAAAATTGCTGATAATGAAAGGACATTTATTATCAAGGAAGCTTGCTGCAAGGGAGAAAAATTAACAGCTGCACCTAGAAGAAAGGGAAATTTTAACCAACTAGCTATACCATATTAAAGCAAATTTATTTTAATTTGATCTAATTAATAGCTCTGTTCTACTAGTTCCTACAAAGCTTAGTAGTTCTTAAATAAGAAGACAAAGCAGATAATACTGCACACTTGTCAGTAATTCAGAGTAATCTACATTGAATGTGTTAGAGCTAAACTATGTCATAGAATGTAGAACATATATTATTATTTATTTTTTTTTTTTAAATGTAAGCGACCCCCAGACTATTTATGAAATACATGTTGAGATTAAGATGCAACAGAACAAGAATGACTATCTTGGGGAAAAAAATGAAAAGTAATTTCCTTAGTAATTTATTATTCAAGGAAAAAAAAAAAAACAAGAGGAGGACACAAGATGTTCATTCACTTCAAAATTAATAAAACATTTTGTTGTGTGGCCTGACTTTTACAGAAAAAAGTCTATAAGCATTGATTTCACATCAGAGGCTTTAGTTCATTTATACACATCAGTGTATGAGCCAGTGCAGAACGTACCCTCTCCACTACTTTCAGCTCAATATTGGAAATATACTCTGGAAATATAATGCAGCAGAAAATTATGTTGTGCCTCATAGCCTTGCCTTACCTCAGCCTTGTCATTCTGAAAGCCTAGCAGATATTGGATGTCAGTGAAAATCAATTTTCCCAACCTTTTTAACATATTGATACTGAACTCCACAGCTACACAGTGATCTTTTGGAAGTTTATAGCTTGCTAATATCATTTAAATGGCCAAATATTTAGATAAGCATCAATACAGGACACAGTTTTTTAATCTTCAAACGCTTCAGTATGTTATCAGTCTGAAAGAATTTGTAAATGCAGAGGAATGATAAATAAACATCCCTCCTATAGGCAACAGACAAATGTGATGCCATTTCATTTACCAGGTGCTTCCAAAACTGTACCTACAAAATTAGGTTATTTTTGAATACAAAGGTAAGAATGTCAGTGATACTACAGTCTCATAACTACAGGGAATTTAACATTAGATATAGCACTTCCATTCAGAATTTTTAAGATATAATAATATCCATCAATAAATATGTAGATTACAACATCTGGAAAAGTATGTGCTTACTGGCAGTGCAAAAATCATTCAAAGTCACAAAATTAAGCCACAGCGTGATAAGAGCATAAGACTTTTGCTTTTAAACCAAGTTACTAAATTTTCAGCAAAAGCAAACTGTTTTTTGAAAGCTTAATTTTACCCTGTAACTAATATTCCATATTTGCTTAACTATGTGTAAGCATTAACATACTAAAGCTTTATTACAATTTAGTAAGCTTGTCACATTCTTTTGAATAAATGCTAAGATGAGCTTTATCAACCAAGCACATACAAGAAATCTTATTTCACTGACTTTACATCAACTAAAAAATAGTATTTTTTACAAATATTTCTTATTTCCTATCAGTGGTATGTAACACGTTGTACATATCACAAATTGACACCATGCCAATGCCGTACTGTAGAAAAAACCCCTTTTTTTCCAACCCGCCAGAGTTACTATAGTGGATCCTAGGTATTTTGTAAGATAGGGTCCAATGTGTTTTGGGGAAAAAGAGATGAAGTGTCTGAACATGCCTGTAAAGCATTACATTCTCCCAGTCAACCCTGCATGCTGAGAGGAAAGGAAGGAATATTTCATGCCAAAAAAATCCCCCCAAACATTAAAGTACAAAACTAGGAAGCAGTTCCTTCTATTCTGAAGACTCATATATTTGTATTATTAAAAAAGGGGTTTGGGCATATATATCTTTAGAAGACGTACTTTAAGATTATTACTTTTTTCAACCCTATTATTGAACGCAGTCATTCTATGTGATCTGCACAGTGAAGTGATTGCTAGATTATTTATACGGGCTGGAGGAGACAGTGAAAGGAAACAGGTATCACCAACCTCACAATATACTCCTTAGTAACACTAGACTCAAAGGGGGAAAAAAGGAATTAAGAAATTCTTTTTGTAATGTTCCAAGAGTATTTTCATCTATGCTTTAGAGAAGTAGACTTTTTCTTCTTTGTGGCACAGCCTCAAAGACCAAAACCGTGCAGCCAGAGTAGCACAAGCCTTTTCCAACCTCCTCCCCAGCCCTCCTGTCCATGTGGCAGAATAACCCCCATCTTGCATGGAAAGTGTCCAAAGTAGACCTTGACCAAAGAATCCGTGAGGACAGAAACTCTTTCATTTCCCAGGCACAGAGAAAACTCTCAAACCAGAAAGGGCATAAAGCTTTCTGATCATTTGAGCACTTGCCTTGTTCTTGGGATGCTCTAGTAGTTCAGTAGTCAATAAAATATGCACTGATTATCAATTATGAACTGTGTTCACTATTATGTCTTACACATATTGTGTAAGACACACATTGATACGCGTGCACATTCCCACAGTCGCACAGAATTCTGTTAAAAATACAGTTCATAAACTTGTTAATAAGGCTAATATTCCCAAGAGACTCCCTGGTTCAAATGCATTCAATACACTGCAAAACCACTTACAGACCCAAAAAGAACAAACCCAGGGACTGACTACCTAAAATTGTACATGCACCTCTATCTCTTTAATCTTTCTACTCCTTTTAGCAGGCTCAGATGTATAAAAACATACTAGCAGAAATAATCAGATTTTTAAAAATAATAAAAATAAAAGTTACATGAGTATTTCTGCAATAACTAGAGTGTACTATGCAACAAACAATGAAAAGAAAGGAAAGTCTGTATAATAAAGTTAATTCTACACAGAAAATTTACTCTTTTTAGTATTTATTTTCTCCCACACTAGAAACAGACATTACAAACAGGAAGAAAAAGACTGATGGTAACTTAATGGAAGAGACTGCATACTGACTACTTAAAACATCAGTCTACTTCACACTGTATTCTAAGAAACCAACATATACAAGGAAACACAGGTACAGAGCTGGAAATTAGTTTACTGATTTGCAGATTAATTTTCTCAAATAGTTCACAAAACGTGTTCCCTAGGATTGCTAGAATAAAAATCTGATTTTTATTGTTTCCAAAATTGAAGCTAAATCTTAAAAGTTGTTACTCTTCCGAAACCTGTATCAAGACTTCTATGATAGTGGTTAACATACTCTTTCTAGCTACGTGATTCTTCCTCCATGCCAAAGAAACATACACCTTTAAGAACAGATGCAGCTGAAAGTTTTTCATCTATTTTCCCCTATTCCCAAGTTTATGTTGATTCATTTAAATTCCAAACATGGTGATTTGATTTCCCCCAATTTCTTTTTATATCTAGCCAAAACATATTAGACATGTTGACCGAACATGTATTTGTCCTGGATCTGTTAGGATGGGGGTAGGGTGAGGGGCTTGTTGCTTTTTCAGAACAGCTTAACATATATTCTTTCAAATGCTTAAATATATTTATATCCGAATAAAACTTTCAGTAAGAAAGTTAAAAGGGAATATATCTGTTCCTTATGACAAAAATTCATTTGTCAAACAGCCATCATGAAGCCATCAATTACTAACTGGCAAATCAGGTACCAATGGCATCAGCAATGATTCCTACTCTACATGGCTTTATGGGACTGGCTACACCCTTCTGCCTTTTTGGGTGTCACTGAACAGATACTAAAATCATCAGCTTGTGAGTTCTTCATATTTCCGTTACAAAATTGTACAATATTACCCACTTCTAATAACAGATTGACTCAAGTGTTCATCCACCACCACAAGTATCTCAGCAAGTTTAGTGTGAGCACCATGGACTTCTCAAAGGGAGCTCTGACCACTGATCAAAGCCGAGGAATTACATAGCCATTTCAAAAGGTTTAGGGTCAAACACTAGAAAAGGCATTCTGAGAGAAGTTAAGAAACACTGGAGTCCTAAAAGCACTGGACCTTTTAAAATTGTGAGAACTCAGGTCCAGAAAAAAAGATTATTATTTTTTTTAAATTATGGTTACTATTCTCCCACTCAGCAGATGATGCACATGACCTACACACCACCATCCCATTTTTTCTCTCCTTCGCTAAGAGCAATAAAAACCAAAACCAATCAAAAACCCCCCAAACACACACATGAAACACCTTTGCCTCCATAAGACTTGTGGCCATTTCCAGATGCCAGGATATAATCAGTTCTTGTGCTCTCCTGGGACTGAAACACAGAAATATATACCCTGACTTTAAAGACATTAGTCTATATTCTGAAGTCAAAGCAGTCCGCGCAGGATAAATTCACCCTCTCTGGGTTTGGTGTTGAGACAGCACTAAATCTTAGGACAGATAAGCTGGTTATGTCAGGTGTATCAATATTCTAATGCTGTGCTGCAGTGTGGACCTACCTGCAGCTGCCTTGAGAGTGTTGATTTTTACTATTCTGTGTTGGTTTTAATCTCTTTTTGTCCGTTTCAAGTATCTCTATGCATACCTTGGAATTTTATCCAAGCTATAACAGAAGTTGTTTTTAAGCGACAGTATTTCCCATGAATGGATGTCACATTTCAGCCATCCTAATTAATAAAATTAAAAAAAATTTAAAAAATGTGGCACACACTTTCTATTTAAACAGTCAAACACCATTAATAAATTAAAAAGTCTGTACAGCAAATGTGTGCCACAGAAAGAGAAGTCAGGCTTATAAGCAACGGATTCACTATCTCTGCTTTCTTAGCAAGGTCTGGAATCATCACCAGCTTTGCTTTTTGTGGCACATTAGGAACAACAGATTTTTAATGACAATAAACAGCAAAAAACCCAGAAGTGGGATGTTAAAAACTGCTAGTTTTTCCAGCGATGTGAATTGTGGTCTGTGCATGGGGACACAGCTATCACAGACAAAGGTTGCAGTTTTCATTATTTGGGTTTTATTGGTTTTGGGGTAGGGGTTTTTTGTTGTTCATTTTCTTTTGGCTTACTTTTAGGAAGAACTTTACTTGTAGATTAATTTCTTGAGTTTTTTTACTAGTTATCTTACATAGCAAGCTCGTAGGTCTCCGATTTCTGTTCTACATGATATCTTATTTTAAAAAGTCACAAAATATGATAATAATTTCATTCAAAAATAAGTTACATATTGGACCAAGATCATATTTAAAGTAATAATTCATTAAGGCCACAATATTGCAAGTGTTACACACATGTCTAACTTCACCATTGTCTGAAATCAATGTGACAATTCGTGGCAGTAGAGTTAAACGTCTGCATGTCCGTCTGATGAGCACTAAAAACACCTGACACCAGAAAAATCCAGAACAGGCTAATTGCTGAACAAAATAAGGAGCTACATCTTATTTTCCTCAGTGGTTCTGCACATCACAGGTACTCTTTTACTAGGCTACTGTGAAAACTGTACCCTCCAATTGTACAGTGACACAGGTTACGCGACATGCAAAAAGTAAACTGTTTAGCAATTACCATGAATTGCTGCGACTTCCTTACTAAACAGCAATTACCTGAGCTAAGTGGGGGAGTTAAAGACAAAACAAGGCAGCAGAAAACCTGCATTTAACTTCAAAGTGTCAGAAGTAAGTAAAATGGAGACCTTCAGTTTTACACGGAGCTGCTCTTTGGAAAGCAATTTAGTGGAAACACCAATGTAGCTCTTCTTTAAGTGCTCTTACTCACTGACATCCTTTTAGTCTTTATTAAAGCCAACTGTGACGATTTCCTTTGGCCCTGAAAAAATGGAAAAGATTGATTTTTTTTTTTTTCCAGAATGTTACATCACCATTTATGTCTTTGATAGAAAAAAGGCTTCCTCCAATATTGCTTAAGCATGACTCAGTCATAAATATTTCATAAAAAACTCGAGTAGTCTAATAGTAAGTACCAAAATAAGATTACTGAAACTGGATATTACAAAGAACAGAGAAAGTTCATTAATAATATCATGTGTGACACCAAACCAATAAGAAGTTTACCTAGTTAATGGCTTTCTTTGTATAGATCTGTTATGAATCACTGCAATGCAAATTATAGATAAAGGAGATGAATGGGTACGTAAGTACATGAGTTTATGCACTGTGAATATGTGCACACGACAGAGATCAACCCAGGGATTTATTAATCTCTGAGACGGAAGAAAGAAAAGAAAGAAAGCAAATACATTAAAAGCAAACCCTCTAAACCAGCTAGTAATTATTTACATTTCTCTTGGAAGTACCTAATTAATAGTGATAAAACAGTTACTCTTAGTCTTTGTGTAATAAATTCAAAGTATCAGGTGCAAGTTCTTTATAACAGAAATAGTATGAGTTATGGTTATGAGTTTTCTTCTCCACACAGAGAAGCTGCTTGACAGTTCTGACTATGGCACCCAGCAGCATTAACCACCTGATTGCTGACATGGGATACTGCCATCAAAACTAAAAATATGAAAAGTTATTATCCACTGCAATTACAGTAACATGTATCACAGATGCCAGTTTCCATGGAAATAAAATATACAACACTACTTTCTAATGCATATAAAATCATAACTCTTAGGTCTCACTGATGGGTTTAAAAGTCACATTTTCAAGGGCTTAAAAGTTACATTTCTGAAGGGAAAAATGATAATGGAAAGAATAAGTGCATTATTTATAGGTTTGTTTTATTCTGGAGCATAAGGGTTTCCTCTAAAGCAACGGTAATTGCAGAGTTACATCTGGTGTAGAGTGCACCTTCTGAAATGAGCAGGAGCTTCGTAAGTACGCTTTGCCTGGGAATGTTCTGTGAAATGGCTGGGTTTGAGAGGGGAGTTCTCAACTAAGTTCTGAAGCAGCTCTTCCTCACTGCCCTGAGGGAGAGCCGGGTCTGGCAGAGCCAGGGCTGGCACGTACCGGCCGTCCCAGGAGAGGCTGAGTGCTGGTCTCCAGCTCGCCCCCAGCCCTGCCCTCAACTCTAACAGCATTACCAGATCAAGCTTTGTGCCAGTTGATGAAATCAAGCAGTGCCCTTTGACTTAAAGATGCGACATATTTAAACAGTTATTTACACAAGAGCGTGCATAAAACATGCAAAATACTATCCTCTCACAAACAAACCATTAGAATTTCAGGTAATACAAGTTACGCTCATCAATAACATCATCTAAGCAACAGGGACCTCACGTGTACCGAGGACCAATGAAATTATACAATTTAAAACATCATAGGACTTCAGTGAACACGGTTTGTTATTTCTCCACTGCATAAACATACCATCTTTTTTACAACTGTTAACATTTCTCATCAATATTAATGACTGGAGGGCCATTAAAGAAAAGCACAAGCCTGAATAATATCCTGCACAACCTGATCATTTTTTGGACTCCTGCATTCCCACAGACCTGGCTAAACCCAAAGGAACTAAAGCAGTTGTTGTAAAATAATTTGTCATCATAACAGCTCTTCAGAGATTAAATAGAAGATCCATCTGTATCAAAATTAAGTTCCTATTGCATGCAAACCCCCAACCCCACCCTTTGCCTGGTAAAACCAGAAGATCCATTTTCTTCTGAAATTCTACACTGCCAAGACCAGAAAAGACGGGTATTTGTATCTAGTTTATTCTGAATAATTACTGTCAGAAAGCCAAGGTTTTTGCATATAATAATCTTTCTCTACACAGAGGCAGCCAAACCAAAGGTTGTTTTCAATTAAGTTCTGGACAAAACACTGCAGTATAAACACACAACTCCATAACCAGTAAAGGTTTCCAGGACCATACATCTATTTCTGGTTATTTTGTTGAACACATCACATCAAATCAATTTGTTTATGGTTATAGGGCACAAGTCGCTGCCAGGCAGTGAAACAGCAGCTCAATGTCACATCTAATTAGCAGCACCAAGACAACAGCACACCTAGAAGCCAGATTTTCATACCGTTACTGGTCATCACTTATAAAAATTGCCACAGCTATTAAACTGACAAAGATCTTTACACCAATCAAGTCAAATACTGGCAATTCACTTTGCAAAAGAAATCAATACCTAGATATATTTGCTTTGCACTTGAAAAATATTATAGACTCCCCTCCAAACACATAGAGATGCCAATATATCCGAAGAATGATTTAGAAATTGAACATTAGCTGTAAATTGGAATCAACATGCTATCCAACTTTGCGGCTTGACTTGTACAAACATTTCAGAATTTTTCACAGAATCATAGATTGCTTTGCCTTGGAAGGGACCTTCACGTTGTAGCTTTCTCTCCATAACATCAATGTGATCATATAATTGGCTAACAAAAACATAGGAATTTTTTCCCCCTATAACTGGGTCTCTGAGTGACAATACAACAGAGTTGGTATAACTATGTAGATAAAGAGCTGAATACCCTCCATTTCTAGGCTATGAAAAAGCTTTATTACAATGGATGTCCAAAAAAACAAAACAAACTACTTAGCTATGCCACAAAGAATTCTGTTAAACATTTGAGATGGGGATTGTACATTATCACGAGGCTTAGTCATGATCCTGGCAGAAATCTCTCCCATAACTTACCTCTCCCCCTTATTTCTGGAGGCAGCAGAACATGAGTTCTCCAGAAACCAATTTGGGGACTCCAGACCTCAAACCACTAACACTGAAGCATCCAAAAGTGCTAGAAAAACCCAAAATCCAACAACACCCTTCCAAAAACAGCTTATTCAGATTTAAAAAAAAAAAAAGAGGGGGAGTAGGACAATATCCCTAATGGAAGTAAAAGTTCATTCGTTTTGACTGGTTTGTTGGGGTTTTTTTAAGTATCTTCTGGCTCAGGGATGTCATATATACCAATTCCTCATCTCCCTGTTGCAAGGTAAATGAAAGAATGAATAGGAAATTATGTCAAGCTTAAAAACTTCTTCTTTTCCTTCGGCACTCACTCTAACTTCCTATACTCTGGTTTTATGCTCTATTATTTTTAAATGAGCAACAGATCTTACTGATAGCTAGTGAAACAGACAAGAAAAATACCCAGCAGATTTCATAATGCAACATATTTCCATTTCCCTTTCCCCCTTCTCTCCCCTGCCACCAGAATCAGGGCTTGCTTGGGACCGTGACCAATAACCTTCCCCAAAGAATTTACAACTCATTTAATTTAAAAATTAATAAAGAGTTAGTCAATACCATAGAGAGTCTGCAAAATAAATACATGTTAAAAAATAATTCATCCTGAAGAAGGGAGGGCAAGGAGAACATTGTGAAATGCCCATGCACAACACAAGCTGTCCTTAAGTAGATCTTACTTGTTTATGTGAAAGTCATAAATATTTGTAAGGCAGTAAACATCTTTCTACATATTACAGGGAAGGAATCTGCATCGGTTCTGAAACCTTGAGTTTTTTCTTTGATTTCTTAAGTATGAATAATTCAGTTAATAATTTGAATGAGCTTTATCAAACAAAAAAATTGAAAACTCCATCTAAGAAGTTGATTAAAACATTCTGTGAGATTTCACTTGAATACCTGATCTCAGGCCATGGTAAAAAGTAAAAGAAGAAATATCTTATAGAAAAGCTTCAGGATACAAAATTACAAATTTGCTCTATTTTATGACCTCTGCAACATACTAAAAAGCCTAAGAAAATTCCAAGATTAAGGGGGGGGAAAGGCTAAGAAGACTGCCTACACTGCATATGTAGATGATGGGGAGGGAAAGGAAGATGGAGCTAGAAAAAAATAGATGAGAATTGAAGAACTGCAGTCTGCAACTCCGTGTGTGCGGCACCATGCCAAAACACTCCCAATTTTCCCATTCCCATGACCTCTAAGTATTAAAACTTTAATAATTTACAATAAACTACTAAGAAACCCATAGCTTAAACTCAGATTTTCAACTACTTATTTGTGTACAATGTTATGTTCAGGTACTGATCACCATGTTCATATTATAATATATTCTACCAGACAAAAGTATGAAGAATTGTCTTTTTTGTGAGACAAAAGAGACCATTTGGGGAGCTAAAAAAGCAAACTGATCAGCATGGTGCTTTATTTTTACTTAGGAGTCTGTTAGTCTGTAACGCCAGAAGAAAATCATAATGAATAAACATATGTGTTCATCATGCACAGCTTGCCCTTCTTGATGAACTCTCAAGGTTCACAAAAATAGCCTTTGACTTACGCACTTTAATAGCATTTGAAGAGCACTGAAAGATAATTAAAATCAAGGTAATTCTACACTGCTAAGTGTTGTGGTTTGGGCTGGGCTGGCCACTAAAACAAACAACAAATACCAAAAACAACTGCAATTTAGACTTTTTCAGCAGAAGCAGCATTGCTTTTTGGGTTTTTTTGCCATTTTCACAGAAGCACACATATCCACATTGAACTGCAGACAATATTTTGCATACAAAGCAGGCTAAGGTTAAAAACAACATGCAATGATCCTGACTTGTGTACAATGATGAAATCAAGTAACATATTGCTTATAATTACTGAAAGAGCTATGGTTTTATTACGTAACTGTACTTGCTTCCATGGAGAATATAAGGTTTTTTGTAAGAGCCCTTCTCCGTGGCAGCTGACAGTGCTGTGGTTCACAAGGATAAACACAGCACTGATGTGTCTTAGGTAATGGTTGGGTGAGCATTGCCTTCCTATATTTTGGATTTATGCTGTTGTCTCAACAGAAATTCCACCTTCAAAAAGAAAAAAAAAAAGAATCTATTTACTCTTAACAATGTAATTTATACTCCTGCACTTTGCATTTAGCAATACAAAGCTCTTGAAGCTTACCCTAGGAATCTGTAGGACTGCCAGACACCAAGCAGCACATAGCAAGGAAAAAAATAAAATCAGAATCTAGCTTGAAGAACTCCTTTCAGAAGTTGGTAGAGTTATTCCCCATTAAAACTCAAAAAATAAGAAAAAATGCTAAGTTTCAAAGATTTATTTTCTGGTTTGATATAGACAGAAGGAGGAATTAGCTTGCACCTCTCCTGTTCTACACGTGCTTTGCTGAAAAGGAGGTCGAGGACACAATCAGTCAAGACCTACAGAGCACCTTTCCCAAACTATTCCTCCTGCAGCCACAGCAACATTCCTTGCTTCTCTTCTACTGTAACCTTAAAAATATTTATTTCAGCATTTGAAGAGTTATACAGTGGGTTGGGGGTTTGGCAATATCAAAAATGATCTCTTTGCTCCACAAAATTATTTTAAAAAAGTGTATTCTGTCCAGGATACATTTCCAATGCCTTTAAAAGTTTTTACTTCCAGCTGTCAAAACAAATCCAGAATTGAAACTAATCTCCATAAAAGTAAATTGTGTGTTCTTAGCGAGAATCAGATTCTTTATTTCTGGTAGATCTTGCTTACTTTCATTCCAATTATTAGATATGAGAGAATATGGCTTTAATGACCTTTCATAAAATTATTTCCTCCCAGCAGCTATTTTTAAAGCTCAGGAATTAATTACAATTCTTGGTTACCTTATGTAACCAAGACTGTGGTTCCTAATGCACTTCTACAAATCAGTTGGCAAGAATCTGAATGCCTTTGTTCACAAGGGCAGCCAAAAGTTTGTTCCTAGTTATTACAAACATATTTTTAGAATATTTGTTATTTCAGATTCTCCTCGAATAGCTAAAGCTTCAAGAACTGCAGTGGAAATAGAAACATTTCTCAAACCCGGCAAAAAAAAAATTTGTTTAAAAAAAAATCATTCTTTGCTCAAATACTGTTTGCAAGGAATAAAAATCCATCATAGATGTTTTAGCTAAACACCCATTCTATCTAGACTGCAGAAGTTTAATAAATGAAAAAAAAATATTACATATTTACTACTTTCTCCCTCCAGCAGGTCTGTAAGCTCAGGCTGAGACTTGATGCAATTTCATTAAGAGTTTTTTAGGCTAAAACTGCCTCCTGCCTGGATTGTCTGCAACACAAAGAAATTCTACTCTGAATCCATCTCTACAGGGATGGAAATACCCCTAGACTGGTCTCGAGACTAAATCACTCTTTATGAATTATTTTTTACTTAACTTTTTGAAATGAGTTCAGATGTCCTCCCTCCCTGAGTAACAGTATAGTCTGTTGCACACTATTTGGTGAGAAAAAAAAAAATAAATGTGAAGACTTTTTTTTCAAAACTGGCAGTGCCTGGTGGCCAGGGCCCCGAGCAGCCTGAGCCAGCTTAGCCCTGACATGGGTGGAGCTGGGACCAGATTATCTAAATTATTCTGACTCCAGCCTAACAACCAAACAGATACCTTGTCCAGATATCATTTAAATCTTTTTTGGAATTTTATATATATATATATATATATATATGAAGAAATGCTTGAAATTGAGCCAATTTGTCTGAAGCCAGCTGTTTAATGTTTCTGATAGTACAACCACATATTTCCTGGGAGTTTCTAACCTATAGATAACATACGTTAATCAAGTGCTTTAAAGATTTCGCACTAGCCAAATATTTACAGTTACTCCACTCCCCTCATCATACTCTTCCTGTGACTTTGTTGGTAGTATTATTCTTGTCATCCAGCCTCTGCTCTCTGTTTATGCAGCTGAATGGATGCAGTTATTCATCATACACCTGGTCTCCTGCACCGACCTAATAGTCATTATTTGCTCTGCCTTACTACTGTGCCAGCTTTCTCCTTTAATAATTAACAGATATAACATCTCTAAGTGCTGCTTAGAAAACTGCTTTGGTTAAGTAATAGATTTCCTAGGAGCTAGGGTATTTTCTTTACTGAAGCTTTTAAAGAAATTCTGGTTAACTGAACTCTTTTTACCCCCCAAGTGCCTTATTTTTCCTTGTTGACGTGGCTAGTTAACTAGCCAGGCTCTTGCCACAGCCCTCCTAAGCTCACATGCAGTATTTCACTCCTACACATCTTACCCCATCTTAGTGGAGACCCTTCTTCAGGCCAAAATTGCATACCTGCAATTCAGGCACATTTACATCAGTCTTAAACAAACAAAACCAACGCTACCAACCAACAAACTCCCCCCGCCTCTCCCTTACCTCCCCACGCTTTACCAGGACAGCGCAACTGAGAAAATTCAGGAGAACGCTCAAAATTCTCATTTCATAAATAATCAGCTCTGGACTTCACCCACCAAAGCAAAGCAACGGTTCAGAGACATAATAAATGACTACCAAAGCAAGTGGAGCTGCTTCATTTTAGGTATCACAAGAAATCAAGTTACCTAGATAGAAGAACAGATTCACTTGCACATCGTCACTACCTGTTTCTTTTCCAATTTGAGCTATTTTACTGCATTTGCATCATATATATTGGATCTATCCTGTCTTGCCCACAGTTCTCCCCCTCCCAAATACTTAACATACAGACAGCTACAGCCCTCCAAGTTTTTTTTCTCCTGTGTTGATCTGTGAAATGTTTTCTTTCCATAATTTCTGGCTCTTTACATAAAATGACTTCCACATCAGCCTCACTGCATAATTTAAATCCATCGGCAAGCGACCTACCTCCCTGCCATCCCACGGAAGGTACAGTTTGACCCAGGCTGCAACAGTCCCTCAATGACTTCTTTACTATGCCTCCCATCAACAGGAAAAAATAAATAATAAAAGCGTGATGACTTTTTACAGATAGATCTCTGTGCTATATACAAGACAGTGACAAAATAAATTCAATATTTTTTCAGCTCATTTGAGAGACAAAAGAGGTAGGAACAGCAAGCCAGCCAAGCCAGCACATAGGTCTGAGATCCAAAAGTTACAATTAAAAGCATGTTATACGTGAGTATATACAATATCCATTAACACCCTTGTCATGTGGTGGTTTTCAAGTCCCCAAAGAACAGGCTATACAGCTCAAATAGATTTTGACTCCACATTTCCCAGAAACACCATGTGGCTGAACAGCCACTTATAAATTTAAGCAAGTTACTTGTTACAGGCTTAACTAGTTCACTGAAATCATACAGACTATGTGTATTTTCTTCTCTACTTATTCCAAATGCGCACCTGATTTGAAACCAGGGAAAGTCACTGGTTTGAAAGGGAAAGAGATTACAGTGGATACAGACCACATTTGTTTTTGTGACGAAGTTACAAACACCATAATCCTATGCCCACTTCACATGTAGTTCACATCATTATGTAAAGTGATTGCATTTTCAGTTTACAAGCTGTTGTACAGCCCACTCTTACTATATTCCCACAGATGTGTGATTTAACTACCAAGGAACCTAGAAACAGACTTCTGCAATTGCTCTGGTAAAAATTATCTTTGTATTTCTTGACTTCTGTACAGTATCAGAGCTGTAAGCACTGGTGACCTTCAGATAAGCCAAGCCCAATTTCTCAGGGGTCATTTACTGTATTCACAAGTATCTACATATTTGAAATGCATGGTCAATTTGTCAGCCACAAGATCTCCATTGAAGTTTAATTTAAGAACTGATGTTTTTTGTTTTTTATATATATACACACACGCAAATCTATATACATTAAGTATGTGTATTTATATATGCATAAATTATATATACATCTATAAAGTGTATATATACTTACATATTTGTTTAGATGTTTTTATGATTGAAAAAGAAATAAAAACCTTTCTGCAATTCTGGCCTCAGATTTCTAAGGGCTTTTTTTGGTTTTGTTTTCTTCCATCAGCTGGGGAAAATACATCACTTCTATTAACATCAAATGGATCTAAGGGTACGCAGACATGATACATAAGCACCCAAAAATGGAAACAGATGACATCAGTAAAGATCTGAAGACACTGACTTTTGGTTAAAATATTTGTAAAGACATTCATAGTTCAAAGATTCTATTTATCTTACCAAAACCTTAATGGAAGTAGACTTTTAACAGACTGCATTAAGGGAAATGCTCCATTTTCTAACGATGATTCACTACTGATTACTTCCGATATGTAGGTGTCCTGGGCAGACCATCAGTCTGCTATATCTAACCTTAATACTGGAACGACCTTTTAGTCATTTCATTTGTATGATGGGAATCAGCAGTTCCATTTTTGATACCCAAGGCATTTCCAGGGCAATTGCTACGCGGCTCAACTATATATATAACTTTCTCATCACCTATATATATTACTTTCTCATTTGTATTTTCCATCATTATAGAGCATTTGGAGAACATACATCGCACTTCCAAAATGCTTGCCTCTACAGTTTTAATTACTGAAAGTATTTTTAAAATGCTTGGTCACCCTTAATAACCAGAAAGAACAATCACTTATCTTGCACTAATAATTATCTTAATGCACACTTTTGCCCACAAAGCACGATTTCACTCCTGCTGTTCTACAGACGTAGAATAGCCCCAGTAACTAGTGAAAATGATAATGACAATACAGAAATACTCCAAACACCATTCTCATTCACTGTTGCCTCCAGAGGTTGAGCTTCACCCTGACAGACCTATAAGAGACTTGTAACACTAGACAAACATCTAATTTGTGCTTCAGCTTGTGATTGAAAAGATTAAAAAAATGAATAGCTATTTTGAGATAATGTTCAGTTAAATAATTACAGCATTCTAAGAAGGTAAGACATGACACATGTAACAACACTGAATTACCTTGAGTCCAAGAATCTGAACTACTTAACTCATTTGGCTTCATAAAAACAGCTACATTACATTGGAATATATTCAGAATAAGAAACTCCTCCCACAAAATTAAAGGGTTTCTCTGCAGTCACACTCAGGTTTTATCCCTGTATTTTGACACTTGAACCACAAAATTTAAGACCATTAGATATCAACTATTTGTGGTGTATGAAAATTCATTTCCATCTCATTGAAGGGCATCAAAATACCTACATTAAAGAACAGTGGGTTCATTAGTTAAATCAGTAATACTAACAATTATTAACATATTATATATTATTAATTAAGGATATTTTAAGAAATACCCATTCAAATTTCTTCTTGGTATTTAACCTGATTATGCTTTTCTTCAAGCTAATGTAATTGTTAATTTAGCTGGTGTAAATATAAAAGTGAGAATCAGAACCAAGCAGCTGAGATTTCTTCTAACAAGAATGCTTCTATATAAAGCCATTTTGAGAAAAGCAAAACTAAGGAACCCAAAGCAATTCCCCCGATAAGCTCTCCTCTTCCCTTCACACTCTCTATGGCAGAGGACATGCCATGGCTCACACCAAACTACTTTTGTGCCAGGAGTTACCAGCATCTCACACTGCCTCAGCACCAGCATTCTACCACTGTTTGCCTCGGAGATGCCATTTTCATATCTTCTAATCTCTAGATCTTTGTTTTCAGGAAAAACTTTATTTTTGAGACTTAAGCCAAATTCAGTCACACTTGAAAGAGCTGTAAACTATCCAAAATATTGCTGGATACAAAGTCACTTTCAAACAGACGGGCAGAGCAACTGTATAAATCAAATGGAACTGACAAAGTATATTACTTTCATCAGCTGCTCACTAAATTGCAGTGGACCAGTATGCATATTTAATTAACATATACTGAAGCTTCAAGAAGAGTTGAATATGATCTCTTCTGAAAACTCATCAGAACAGAAGAGTAACTGATAAAATCCAGACAGGAGCACAGATGCATCAGGCCATCAATCACATAGAGAACCAGAGACACTCACACTTCTGATTATTAAAAGAATAAATAAAATCAATGCAAACAGCTGCACTTATGCAACTGTAAGTTTAAATCACACTAAGTGTATAGCATGCTGCAAGCCAAAGCAGATGTGTAAAAATAATACCATCTTGTGCCAGGTGACCACAAGTGAGAGCAGCCCCTGCTGACCAGGATGGAGATTAAAAGAAGCCCTACAGGCACCAGCAGAAGCCCTACAGGCACCAGCAGAAGCCCTACAGGCACCAGCAGAAGCCCTACAG